>CM059791.1:61649356-61899356 GCA_030435695.1 Brachymystax lenok tsinlingensis
ACACACACACACACACAGAACACTAACAAACACACACACAGAACACTAACACAAACACACACAGAACACTAACACACACACACACACACACAGAACACTAACACACACACACACAGAACACTAACACACACACACAGAACACTAACACACACACACAGAACACTAACACACACACACACACACACACAGAACACTAACACACACACACAGAACACAAACACACACACACAGAACACAAACACACACACACACAGACAGACAGACAGACAGACAGACAGACACACACAGAACACAAACACACACACACACAGAACACTAACACACACACACAGAACACTAACACACACACACACACACACAGAACACTAACACACACACAGAACACTAACACACACACACACACACAGAACACTAACACACACACACACAGAACACTAACACACACACACACACACACAGAACACTAACACACACAAAGAACACTAACACACACACACACACACACACAGAACACTAACAAACACACACACAGAACACTAACACAAACACACACAGAACACTAACACACACACACACACACACAGAACACTCACACACACACACACAGAACACTAACACACACACACAGAACACTAACACACACACACAGAACACTAACACACACACACACACACAGAACACTAACACACACACACAGAACACAAACACACACACACAGAACACAAACACACACACACACAGACAGACAGACAGACAGACAGACACACACAGAACACAAACACACACACACACAGAACACTAACACACACACACACACAGAACACTAACACACACACACACAGAACACTAACACACACACACAGAACACTAACACACACACACAGAACACTAACACACAGACAGACACACACAGAACACTAACACACACACACACAGAACACTAACACACACACAGAACACTAACACACACACAGAACACTAACACACACACACACAGAACACTAACACACACACACACACACACAGACACAAACACACACACACAGAACACTAACACACACACACACACACACAGAACACTAACACACACACACACACACAACACTAACACACACACACACAGAACACTAACACACACACACACACAGAACACTAACACACACACACACACAGAACACTAACACACACACAGAACACTAACACACACACACACAGAACACTAACACACACACACACAGAACACTAACACACACACACACAGAACACTAACACACACACACACAGAACACTAACACACACACACACACAGAACACTAACACACACACACACACACACACACAGAACACTAACACACACACACACACACAGAACACTAACACACACACACAGAACACTAACACACACACACAGAACACTAACACACACACACACACAGAACGCTAACACACACACACACACACAGAACACTAACACACACACAGAACACTAACACACACAGAACACTAACACGCATAGGACACTAACACACACAGGACACTAACACACACAGGACACTAACACACACAGAACACTAACACACACACACAGAACACACACACACACACACACACACACAGAACACACACACACACACACAGAACACACACACACACACAGAACACTAACACACACACACAGAACACTAACACACACACACAGAACACTAACACACACACAGGACACTAACACACACGACACTCACACAGGACACAGACACACTCACACACAAGACACACACTGGACACAGAAACACACTCACTGGACATAGACACACACACACACACACAGACACAGACACAGGACACACACACACACACACAGGACACAGACACACAGGACACAGACACAGCCACACACAGGACACAGACACAGCCACACACAGGACACAGACAGACACACACACACAAGACACAGACACACACACACAGGACACAGACACACACACACAGACACACACACACACACACAGGACACAGACACACAGGGCACAGACACACACACATGGGCCCAGACACACACACACAGGACACACACACAGGACACACACACAGGACACAGACACACATGACACAGACACAGACACACACACAGGACACAGACACACACACATGGGCACAGACACACACACATGGATACAGACACACACAGGACACAGACACACACAGGACACAGACACACACAGGACACAGACACACACAGGACACAGACACACACAGGACACAGACACACACAGGACACAGACACACACAGGACACAGACACACACTGGACACACACACACACTGGACATACACACACACTGGAAACACACACACACACACACACTGGACACACAGTCAGCATATAACTTTGTCCAAGTGGTGGTCAGAATGTTTGTCTTAACTAGCCTGATAAGTCCAACATGTCTGATATGAACATTGACATAAACCCTCTACATACTTGAGTTTCTCCAGTCTGCAGTGTGGATCCTCCAGTCCAGCAGAGAGCAGTCTGACTCCTGAGTCTCCTGGGTGATTGTAGCTCAGGTCCAGCTCTCTCAGGTGTGAGGGGTTTGACCTCAGAGCTGAGACCAGAGAAACACAGCCTTCCTCTGTGACTAGACAGCCTGACAGCCTGCAAAGAGTCAAATCATATTAAAATCACACTGCTATTCTTTGGTGGTGAAAATAGTGGCAGTATATTTTTCAACATATTCAGATATATCAGTGTCCTGAAACCTGCCATATCTATTCATAAATTAATTTTAAAATCCTTATTATAAATTATCATCGTATTTCTTGTAGATAGAAACATTTTAAGTACAAATATTTGAGTAGACTGACCAGACCAGTTTAAAAAGCAATATCAGTCAAAAGACAGACAGTGAGGTATCAGATTTAGATTGTATTGAGTATACAGTCCACACCATATCTATTTTGACAGTGAAGCTAACATTTTAAAATGTGACTCTATACTCCAACATTTTGGATTTCAGATCAAATGTTTCATATGAGGTGACAGTATATAATGTCACCTTTTATTTGAGGGTATTTTAATACACATCTGTTTATCCATTTAGAAATAAAATCACTTTATGTATCTAGTCCCCCTATTTGAAGAAGTCATAAGTATTCTGACCAATTCATTATAGTGTATTAAAATAGTCAAAAGTTTAGTATTTGGTCCCATATTCTTTGAGTACAATGACTACATCAAGCCTGTGACTGCCATGATTGAGAAAGATCATGAATGAATCATGAATAATAATGAGAGAGAGTTAGAGGCTACAACAAAACATACTAACCTCTCACCATTACCAATAACAGAGGCTACAACAAAACATGCTAACCTCTCACCATTACCAATAACAGAGGCTATAACAAAACATGCTAACCTCTCACCATTACCAATAACAGAGGCTACAACAAAACATGCTAACCTCTCACCATTACCAATAACAGAGACTACAACAAAACATGCTAACCTCTCACCATTACCAATAACAGACTACAACAAAACATGCTAACCTCTCACCATTACCAATAACAGACTACAACAAAACATGCTAACCTCTCACCATTACCAATAACAGAGACTACAACAAAACATGCTAACCTCTCACCATTACCAATAACAGAGACTACAACAAAACATGCTAACCTCTCACCATTACCAATAACAGAGGATACAACAAAACATGCTAACCTCTCACCATTACCAATAACAGAGGCTACAACAAAACACGCTAACCTCTCACCATTACCAATAACAGAGGCTACAACAAAACATGCTAACCTCTCACCATTACCAATAACAGAGGCTACAACAAAACATGCTAACCTCTCACCATTAACAATAACAGAGGCTACAACAAAACATGCTAACCTCTCACCATTACCAATAACAGAGGCTACAACAAAACATGCTAACCTCTCACCATTACCAATAACAGAGGCTACAACAAAACATGCTAACCTCTCACCATTACCAATAACAGACTACAACAAAACATGCTAACCTCTCACCATTACCAATAACAGAGGCTACAACAAAACATGCTAACCTCTCACCATATAAATAACAGACTACAACAAAATATGCTAACCTCTCACCATTACCAATAACAGAGGCTACAACAAAACATGCTAACCTCTCACCATTACCAATAACAGAGGCTACAACAAAACATGCTAACCTCTCACCAATACCAATAACAGACTACAACAAAACATGCTAACCTCTCACCATTACCAATAACAGAGGCTACAACAAAACATGCTAACCTCTCACCATTACCAATAACAGAGGCTACAACAAAACATGCTAACCTCTCACCATTACCAATAACAGAGGCTACAACAAAACATGCTATCCTCTCACCATTACCAATAACAGAGGCTACAACAAAACATGCTAACCTCTCACCATTAACAATAACAGAGGCTACAACAAAACATGCTAACCTCTTACCATATAAATAACAGACTACAACAAAACATGCTAACCTCTCACCATTACCAATAACAGACTACAACAAAACATGCTAACCTCTCACCATTACCAATAACAGAGGCTACAACAAAACATGCTAACCTCTCACCATATAAATAAAAGACTACAACAAAATATGCTAACCTCTCACCATTACCAATAACAGAGGCTACAACAAAACATGCTAATCTCTTACCATATAAATAACAGACTACAACAAAACATGCTAACCTCTCACCAATACCAATAACAGAGGCTACAACAAAACATGCTAACCTCTCACCAATACCAATAACAGACTACAACAAAACATGCTAACCTCTCACCATTACCAATAACAGAGGCTACAACAAAACATGCTAACCTCTCACCATTACCAATAACAGAGGCTACAACAAAACATGCTAACCTCTCACCATTACCAATAACAGAGGCTACAACAAAACATGCTAACCTCTCACCATTACCAATAAGAGGCTACAACAAAATATAATAACCTCTCACCATTACCAATAACAGAGGCTACAACAAAACATGCTAACCTCTCACCATTAACAATAACAGAGGCTACAACAAAACATGCTAACCTCTTACCATATAAATAACAGACTACAACAAAACATGCTAACCTCTCACCATTACCAATAACAGAGGCTACAACAAAACATGCTAACCTCTCACCATATAAATAACAGACTACAACAAAATATGCTAACCTCTCACCATTACCAATAACAGAGGCTACAACAAAACATGCTAACCTCTCACCATTACCAATAACAGAGGCTACAACAAAACATGCTAACCTCTCACCATTACCAATAACAGACTACAACAAAACATGCTAACCTCTCACCATTACCAATAACAGAGGCTACAACAAAACATGCTAACCTCTCACCAATACCAATAACAGACTACAACAAAACATGCTAACCTCTCACCATTACCAATAACAGAGGCTACAACAAAACATGCTAACCTCTCACCATTACCAATAACAGAGGCTACAACAAAACATGCTAACCTCTCACCATTACCAATAACAGAGGCTACAACAAAACATGCTAACCTCTCACCATATGAATAACAGACTACAACAAAATATGCTAACCTCTCACCATTACCAATAACAGAGGCTACAACAAATCATGCTAACCTCTTACCATATAAATAACAGACTACAACAAAACATGCTAACCTCTCACCATGACCAATAACAGAGGCTACAACAAAACATGCTAACCTCTCACCATTACCAATAACAGAGGCTACAACAAAACATGCTAACCTCTCACCATTACCAATAACAGAGGCTACAACAAAACATGCTAACCTCTCACCATTACCAATAACAGAGGCTACAACAAAACATGCTAACCTCTCACCATTACCAATAACAGGTTACAATAAAAAATAACAGAGGCTACAACAAAACATGCTAACCTCTCACCATTACCAATAAAAGAGGCTACAACAAAACATGCTAACCTCTCACCATTACCAATAACAGAGACTACAACAAAACATGCTAACCTCTCACCATTACCAATAACAGAGACTACAACAAAACATGCTAACCTCTCACCATTACCAATAACAGAGGCTACAACAAAACATGCTAACCTCTCACCATTACCAATAACAGAGGCTACAACAAAACATGCTAACCTCTCACCATTACCAATAACAGAGACTACAACAAAACATGCTAACCTCTCACCATTACCAATAACAGAGGCTACAACAAAACATGCTAACCTCTCACCATTACCAATAACAGAGGCTACAACAAAACATACTAACCTCTCACCATTACCAATAACAGAGGCTACAACAAAACATGCTAACCTCTCACCATTACCAATAACAGAGGCTACAACAAAACATGCTAACCTCTCACCATTACCAATGTAACCCTCTCACGATATTATCTTCCGTAGATTATCTCAACAGCATGGGATGCTAGGTGAGAAGGACATCTCCAATAAGAATTCCTATTGTAAACTATCTAGGGTTATGACAATAGGCTATTAACTTCAGATGAAATGATGATAGGTTTCTGTTATTGTTTCAGGATAATCTATCCCATGCATTCAATTAGATTAAAACACTAAATGACTCCACCAAGACAACATAGATAAGGTTCAAATGTGTATTGTTAAGCTTGCTTAATTGACCCGTTGGAGCTCAACAAAATAATGTCGACACACATCAAGTCCAGAAGCACCTGACGTTGTGGTTCCTCACTAATGTAGATATTTGTCCAGTGAAGTATGACAGTTCCATGCAGGTTTTCCTCACATGGTCCACAGCAGCCGACACCCCATGGGAACATGAAGTCTCCAAGCCCTCCCAAGAAGTTCTCTCCTGGTGTCTCCCGATGCCAGGCTAACCTCAAGGCTGTCGACCTCCACAACGAGACGGTAGCTTCAGTCTTCACTGAGTCCCCTCTCAACAACACAATACAACAACTCTCCTATAGAATAAAATAGGTATTTCCATTCATATATTAATAGGTAGGTATCTTGTTGTATATTTGTGTTGTTGTCTTCTCTTATAATTCGTCTTCACCAACGGTCATAATCTCAGCATCGATCCTTTCTCCACCAACGGTCCTCTCTTATTTCCCGCTCTTTTCTATCCCAGGCCTCCCGTTAACCAGGTCAACTCTCCCATTGGCCACAACTTAACAAGCGACCTTATTGGTCAAAGCAACAATTTGAAAGTAAACCAACTTATTCACTTATACTTTAAATCATTATTTCTTCAAAATAAATGCATTAACAATATTACAATTAAGAATCAATTTAAATCACCTGTTAAAATGTAATACTAATTAATTATAACAAATAACTCAATACTTGGTTTTAACAAGGGTATTACACTCTCCCCCCACCAAAATTAGGCATGTCCTCATGACTTGTAAACACACAAATTAAAGGTAATAAGTAACCGCGTCAACTCTTAACTTTGTCTACAACCTACAACTGAGACAAAACTTGTTAGATAATTGAAAAGGAAATCCACTTGTATAGTGTGGAACAATATCTGACAACTGGGACTATACTTTGAACTCCAGGTTTATCATAGGTAAGTAGTACAGGAGCTTTCTTTACTCTCTGAGATCTTCTTATCCCTGGTCCTTCTATTTCCTCTGAAGTTTCCACTTCTCCTTGAACTTCTTGTTCCTCTTCTTGAATCTCTTCCATTGAGTTAGATGCCTCATTATCATCTGCTTCAACTCCAGTTGCGACCTCAGCTCCTTGGCTGGACTCTATTGCTTCTACAACTTGTTCTGTACTTTCAGGTTCCCCTGTCATTTGATTCCAGACTATATCTAGGTCCAAGCTAAACGGTTCCGACATCTCTTCCACATCTCGGTTCCTACAGTATGTATTAGGCACGTCATACCATACTCCAATGTCCTCATCTTCTGAGTCAAAATCCTTCTCATCTTCTGGATTCTTAACCTCTTCAACTTTCTCATCATTCCGAGGAGTACTGTCTCCAGGCAACTTTTCATTTCCCTTTTTCTTCCTCCTTCTTTGCAGGGTCCTTCTACTAGGAGTTGGTTCTATGTTAACCACAGGTTCTAGGCGCACTTTTTGCCCCAGTGGTAGCAGGTGATTCCGATGAAGAATCTTAATGGGTCCATCTCCCCTTTCAGGCTTCAAACGGAACACAGGTAAGTTTGACATCTGACTTTCCACCACATATGGCGTAGAAACCCATCGATCTGCCAGCTTATGTTTTCCGTGCAGTCCAAGATTCCGTATAAGGACTCTGTCTCCAGGCATAAGTTGCGTGTAGCGAATCTTCTTATCATATCGCTGTTTGTTTTCCTGGTTTTGCTTTCCAGCAGTGCTCTCAGCAAGTTTGTAAGCAGCTTGTAACTGTTTCTTCATATCAGATACATACTTGAGGTAAGTTCTCTCCGAAGAGCTATCACTCGAAACTCCAAAACAGATATCAACGGGCAATCTAGCTTCACGTCCAAACATCAAAAACTAGGGCGAGTAGCCAGTCGCTTCATTCCGAGTTCAGTTATACGAGTGCACTAGATGCCCAATATACTGACTCCATTTGTTCTTTCGTGTAGGATCAAGAGTTCCAAGCATGTTCAACAAGGTTCGGTTCAATCTCTCGGGTTGTGGATCTCCCTGAGGATGATATGGTGTTGTCCTTGACTTTTCCACTCCAAGCATATTCAGTAGCTCACGGATGAGTCGACTTTCAAAATCTCTACCTTGATCGCTATGCATCCTCTTGGGTAAACCATAATGGATGAAGTACCTCTCCCACAATACTTTGGCGACAGTGGATGCTTTCTGATCCTTCGTAGGAAAAGCTTGAGCGTATCTCGTGTAATGATCTGTAATGACCAGGACATTCTCTGTGTTACGTGAGTCAGGCTCAATGGACAGGAAATCCATACACACAAGGTCCATAGGTCCATCACTTTGCATATGACCAAGCGGAGCAACAATCTTTGGAAGTGTTTTTTGCTCTGTATACAGCGAACACAGGACTTACAGTACTCTTCTACTTTCATCTTCATGCGTGGCCAGTAGAACCTGTCTCTGACAAGTCCATACGTCTTGTCAAATCCTAAATGACCTGAGTCATCATGCAGCGACTTTAGAACCATAGTTCTGAACTTCTCTGGAAGTAGTAACTGAGCACGACGAGTTTCGTTCGGCGGATGTGTAATCCTGTACATAACTCCATCTTCCATCTTTAACTTCTCCCACTCTCTCAGGAGCAAAGAGATTAACTTCTCAGGGATCACTGGGGCGCTAGCGGGCTGCACCCGACACTACCAGGTAAAATGTAAGGCGCCAAATTCAAAATCCAAAAGTTGAATTATTAAACATCCACCAATATACAAGTGTTCCATACTCATCAAAAGCTCTGTTTCTTGGCAATATCACAGCGTTGTCAGATTTCAAAAGGCTTTACGGCGTAAAGCAGCACATTTGATTGTTTGAGGGTAGCACCTCACATATTTTTCCCATAGCCATGAATCGATTAGCCATCATGGCACACACATAACACATTTCACAGCGAAAACAAATCAATTACCTGTTGAAGAACTTCTGCTGAGGTCATCCTAAGTGTCCAACGAAGACAATCCATGGTTCTTTTGTTAGAAAAAGTAATGTATTTTATCCATAAATCCTCCATTTGGTTCGCGCGTTATAATCAGAAACGACAGCCTCCACTCCTCCATTGAAACGTGGCGAACTCGTTCATCTTATACCTATAAACTTGTCCAAGAACAATCAAACATAGTTTTAAATGTATCCTTAGGAACACTTTTACGTATATTTACTATTATAAATCAACCGGAATATAAACTGATCGATAACGACGGTAAAAAAGACACAGCGCGCCTTCTTGGGAGCGCACGCTGGGTACTGTTTACATAAAAGATATACTTCCTGGTTTTCTCTTATTCTCTGGTCTAATTCATCCAAAATGAAAACTTACACTGTCTCGAGACTGTTGACATCTAAAGGAAGCGATGGGTACTGCATTCATATGCCCTTATATGGTCATTTTCATGAGGGAGGGGTGCCCAAATGAGCAATGTGTCAAAATCACTTTTTCCAGGACAGAAATTCCTCTGTGTTTCGCCTGCTATATGCGTTCTGTTTTACTCACAGACAAATGGTTGAAGGTTTTGGAAAATTCAGAGTGTTTCCTAACCAATGGTACCAAATATGTGCATATCCTATTTTCTGGGCCTGAATGGGAGGCATTTTACTTTGGGCATGCCAGGCTCTCCAAAACCGACCCCTCAGCTGCCACTCCCTAACAAGTTAATGGATGTTTGGTCTTTGTCACCCTGGTAATATCATGTTTATTAAGAGCAACCCACATCTCTCCTAAACAAGGGTCTTCTTGTTGCGATGCAGAAAGTTCCATAGTGCTCAATCTGGGCATGTGAGACTTCAGCAAGCTTAGGTTACAGTATGCTTGAGGCACAGCATGTATAGAGGCTCCCAACGGATTCATCACTCTACCAGATTGCTTTTAAATGCCACATCTGACCTTTGTGTGTCAGATTGAGCTGCTGTGACGTTAGCAGACCTGAGACGCGTCATTACAGTTTTTAAACCTTTTATCTCTTTTCTCAGCACTTCTATCTCGGTATTAGCTTCTTGGCAAACTGTGGCAACAGGAGCAACAGCTGATGACTTCACAACACTCTTCGTTGTGTTCCTGTCTTGAATCATGTCCTCCTCCTCCCCTACTTCTTGCAGTAGCTCAGAAAAAGTTGGTGGATCACGCAGTTTATAGGTCATGCGAATGCGAAGCGCAACCATGTCATGTGAGGATGCACCTCTCACTATTTGGCCAATGCGTGTGCGATTCATCTCTGACAGCTCAATGCCTCCTTTTCGATAAACAGCATGCAGCAATTTGTCAAGTCTCAACAGGTAAGCTGAAAGCTTCTCTCCTTCACGTTGGAATGTGTTTCTGAACCCTACCATGAGATCAGGTGCACTTTCGGTGGTACCGAATGCTATACAACAAAACATGCTAACGTCTCACCATTACCAATAACAGAGGATACAACAAAACATGCTAACCTCTCACCATTACCAATAACAGAGGCTACAACAAAACATGCTAACCTCTCACCATTACCAATAACAGAGGCTACAACAAAACATGCTAACCTCTCACCATTACCAATAACAGAGGCTACAACACAACATGCTAACCTCTCACCATATAAATAACAGAGACTACAACAAAACATGCTAACCTCTAACCATTACCAATAACAGAGACTACAACAAAACATGCTAACCTCTCACCATTACCAATAACAGAGGCTGCAACAAAACATGCTAACCTCTCAACATTACCAATAACAGAGGCTACAGCAAAACATGCTAACCTCTCACCATTACCAATAACAGAGGCTACAACAAAACATGCTAACCTCTCACCATTACCAATAACAGAGGATACAACAAAACATGCTAACGTCTCACCATTGCCAATAACAGAGGCTACAACAAAACATGCTGACCTCTCACCATTACCAATAACAGAGGCTACAACAAAACATGCTAACCTCTCACCATTACCAATAACAGAGGATACAACAAAACATGCTAACCTCTCACCACTAACCTCAAATAAAAGGTGACATTCTGTACTGTCACCTAATATGAAACATTCTATCTCAAATCCAAAATGCTGGAGCATAGCACCAAATGTAAAACTGTAAGCTCCACTGTCCAAACATATGGACCTGGTAAACACATGTGGATCTGGTGAACAGTTATCACTTGTTGACCAACTACAGGAATACTGACCTCAGAGTCTCCAGTTTACAGTGGGGATTCCCCAGTTCAGCAGAGAGCAGCTTCACTCCTGAATCCTTCAGGTCATTGTTACTCAGGTCCAGCTCTCTCAGGTGTGAGGGGTTTGACTCCAGAGCTGAGACCAGAGAAGCACAGCCTTCCTCTGTGACTAGACAGCCTGACAGCCTGCAAAGAGTCAAATCACATTAAAATCACACTGCTATTCTTTGGTGGTGAAAATAGTGGCAGTATATTTTTGTCAACATTTTAGATATATCAGTGTCCTGAAGCCTGCCATATCTATTAATAAATTAATGTATCATTACTAGAAATAATCGTAATATTGCTTGTAAAGAGAAACATGTATAGTACAAATATTTGAGTAGACTGACCAGACCAGTTTAAAAAGCAGTATCAGTCAAAAGACAGACAGTGAGGTATCAGATTTAGATTGTATTGAGTATACAGTCCACACCGCATCTATTTTGACAGTGAAGCTAACATTTTAAATGTGTCTCTATACTTCAACATTTGGGATTTCAGATCAAATGTTTCATATGAGGTGACAGTATATAATGTCACCTTTTATTTTAGGGTATTTTAATACATATCTGTTTCACCGTTTCGAAATAAAAGCACTTTATGTATCTAGTCCCCCTATTTGAAGAAGTCATAAGTATTTTGACCAATTCATTTATAGTGTATTAAAGTAGTCAAAGGTTTAGTATTTGGTCCCATATTCTTTGAACACAATGACTACATCAAGCCTGTGACTGCCATGATTGATAAAGATCATGAATGAATCATGAATAATAATGAGTGAGAGAGTTCCAGAGGCTACAACAAAACATACTAACCTCTCACCATTAACCTCAAATAAATTCATTCATTCTGTACTGTCACATAATATGAAACATTCTATCTCAAATCCAAAATGCTGGAGCATAGCCCCAATTGTAAAACTGTAAGCTTCACTGTCCAAACACATATGGTGTGGACTATGTGTGCCTGGTAAACACATGTGGATCTGGTGAACAGTTATCACTTGTTGACCAACTACAGGAATACTGACCTCAGAGTCTCCAGTTTACAGTGGGGATTCCCCAGTCCAGCAGAGAGCAGCTTCACTCCTGAATCCTTCAGGTCATTGTTACTCAGGTCCAGCTCTCTCAGGTGTGAGGGGTTTGACTCCAGAGCTGAGACCAGAGAAGCACAGCCTTTCTCTGTGACTCCACAGCCTGACAGCCTGACAAAGAGATCATCATGACATCACAAACACACTGTTAATTTAACGAGTAGTGTAGAAGGACAATGGCAGATGTATTTGGTTTGTTCTCCCAAACAACATATTGATTCATCTTCTGTCTCCTAGAATTGTATGCTCATAATGTTATACTATTGTGAAAATCAATGCATTTATTCCATATGTTTTTCAATATAATATTATATACATATTATAATACATATTTTTCTCTAAACTGAATATTTCTTCCTGATGATTAGTTCTTAATGTCATTTTATTTACTCACAGAGCAGCTCTGGAGGCTTTGACCACTGGCAGCAGCCTCAGAAGACCTTCCTCTGATCTGGAGTATTTCTTCAGGTCAAACACATCCAGCTCTTTTTCTGAAGTCAGCAACACAAAGACCAGAGCTGACCACTGTGCAGGTGACAGGTTGGGTTCTGAGAGACTTCCTGAGCTCAGGAAGCTTTGGATCTCCTCCACTAGAGAATGGTCATTCAGTTCATTCAGACAGTGGAACAGATTGATGCTCCTCTCTGGAGAGGGATTCTCCCTGATCTTCTCCTTGATGTACTTGACTGTTTCTTCATGGCTCTGTGAGCTGCTTCTTGTCTTCGGCAGCAGACCTCGTAAGTACTTCTGATTGGACTCCAGTGAGAGGCCCAGAAGGAAGCGGAGGAAAAGGTCCAGGTTTCCTGTCTCACTTTGTAAGGCTTTATCCACAGCACTCTTATAGACAGTAACTTCAGACTTGTCTTTTGATTGCAGTTTGTCCATTAGATTCTCATTGTTGTTGATGAATGAGAGGAACACATATACAGCAGCCAGAAACTCCTGAATGCTCAGATGAACAAAGCAGTACACCTTGTCCTGGTACAGCCCACATTCCTCTTTAAAGAGCTCTGTGCACAATCCTGAGTACACTGAGGCTTCACTGACATCAATGCCAGACTCTTTCAGGTCTCCTTCATAGAAAATCAGATTGCCATTCACAAGCTGTTGAAAAGCCAGTTTTCCCAGTGACAGAATGTTCTCTTTATTCCAGTGTGGACCTGTCTCTTCTTTCCCAAGATACTTTTCATTCTTCTGTTTGGTATGAAACACCACAAGGTGTGTGTACATCTCAGTCAGAGTCTTGGGCATCTCTTCTCTCTTATGTTTCAACATGTGTTCAAGGACTGTTGCAGAAATCCAACAGAAGACTGGAATGTGGCACATGATGTGGAGGCTCCTTGATTTCTTTATGTGTGAGATGATTCTGCTGGCCAGGTCCTCATCCCTACATCTCTTCCTGAAGTACTCCTCCTTCTGTGGGTCATTGAACCCTCGTACCTCTGTCACCTGGTCAACACACTCTGAAGGGATCTTATTGGCTGCTGCAGGTCGGGTAGTTATCCAGAGGAGAGCAGAGGGAAGCAGATTTCCCTTGATGAGATTTGTCAGCAGAACATCCACTGAGGTTGACTTTGTGACGTCCCAACAGATCTTGTTCTTCTGGAAGTCTAGGGGCAGTCGGCACTCATCCAGACCATCAAAGATGAACAGAACTTTGTACTTTTTGTAGATGGAGATTCCTGATGGTTTGGTTTCCATTGAGAAGTGATTGAGAAGTTCAATGAAAGTGTGTTTGTCCTCTTTCATCAAATTCAGCTCCCGGAAAGGGAATGAAAATACAAATTGGACATCCTGATTTGCTTTTCCTTCAGCCCAGTCCAGAATGAACTTCTGCACAGAGACTGTTTTTCCAATGCCAGCGACTCCCTTTGTCAGCACAGTTCTGATAAGTTTGTCTTGTCCAGTTAAGGGTTTGAAGATGTTGTTACATTTGATTGGAGACTCTGGTCTTGCTTGTTTCCTGGTTGTTGTCTCAATCTGTCTCAGCTCATGTTCATTATTGACCTCTCCTGTTCCACCCTCTGTGATGTAGAGCTCTGTGTAGATCTTATTGAGAAGTGTTGGGTTTCCTTGTTTAGCGATCCCCTCAAATACATTTTGAAACTTCTTCTTTAGATTAGATTTGAGTTCACGTTGGCAAATCACAGCAAGCTCATCTGAATCTAGAAATAACACAGAGGATATTAATATTACGTCTGTTTTAATGCCTACAGTATTGTAGGACTGTTGTAAAGTTTTAAATTCTAAAAATTATTATCTTAACTGACTGTATAAATGTGTAAATGTTTTCATAATGCATTACAGATTGGTGTGACTGATTATATTATTATTGGTATTATTGATGGTATTATTAATGTTCTCTCTTTCTCTCTCTCATTGAGTTACACAGCTACTTTAGCTTTACTTTAGCTACAGCTTTTAAATGTTATAAAACAGCATTCAACATGAGGCAGACAGATCTTACATTTCTCCAGTGTGTCAGCAAGCTCCTTCTGGTTCATTTTCCTCAGGACGTGCAGTGTGATCTTCAGAGCCCCCTCTCTGGCACCGCTCTCCTGCTTCTCATCTTCAGCATCCACCACTTCCTTATCCTGCTTCTGACTCTCAAAGCCTTCTGGGAGTTCTGGACTAAGAATCCTCTTGAACATCTTCAGCTCGTTCTTCACAAATGTCATAATATTCTCTTCAAGCAACTGAAATAAATCAAGTAAATAAGTTAAGCAAGAGAAGAAATGCTTTCTCATTAACACATTAATGAATGATTGACAGATCAACTTTACTTGAGCTAAACAAAAACAAATGTACATAACAGGACCACATACACTGAATATGGAGGCCAGGTCTGTTTGATGACTCTGGGAAGACTGACCACTGAGAATCTCTGACTCTGATCTCTCCTGTTGGTTTCTGTGGGCAAAACATGAGATTACATCTCCTCATCCAGGGAGTGCACACACACACACACACACACACACACACACACACACACACACACACACACACACACACACACACACACACACACACACACAGGAGAAATGACTAAATGACTAGAGACAGTGTTGTTTAACTCACTGACCATGACCCATGAGTTATTCTTACCTTTGTTCAGTAGAAAAGTCTCCCTCTCTAAAGGATATAGGTAGACCCATAGACCGGTCACTCTTCATGGACACACAGCTGGGAACAGGGGAGGCTGGTCTCTCCTGCTTGATTGGACTTCAACACAACATTACGTCTCTCATCTACTCAGCTCACTTTTCAGAAATTTTTGGTAAATTAGCTTTTATTGTTTAAAGAAATGATGAAAGAGATTGGTGTGTTTTTTCACTATCTAATCATGGGGTTGTTCAATGACAGACATACATGTATTTGTTTAAAATATATCACTTGATGGTTTCATTTCAGAGAGACATATAATCATGTTTTTTTGCTAAATGCTATACAGTGGGGAAAAAAAGTATTTAGTCAGCCACCAATTGTGCAAGTTCTCTCACTTAAAAAGATGAGAGAGGCCTGTAATTTTCATAATAGGTACACTTCAACAATGACAGACAAAATGAGGGAAAAAAATCCAGAAAATCACATTTTAGGATTTTTTATGAATTTATTTGCAAATTATGGTGGAAAATAAGTATTTGGTCAATAACAATGGGGACGCGGACAGTTCTGTACGGGGACGCTGACAGTTCTGTACGGGGACGCGGACAGTTCTGTACGGGGACGTGGACAGTTCTGTGCGGGGCGCCGGACAGTTCTGTGCGGGGGCGGACAGTTCTGTGCGAGGGCGAGGACAGTTCTGTGCGGGGGCGGACAGTTCTGTGCGAGGACGCGGACAGTTCTGTACTGGGGCAGCGGACAGTTCTGTGCGGGTCGCGGACAGTTCTGTATGGGGCGCGGACAGTTCTGTGCGGGACGCGGGCAGTTCTGTACGGGGACGCGGACAGTTCTGTACTGGGACGCGGACAGTTCTGTGCGGGGACGCGGACAGTTCCGTACGGGGACGCGGGCAGTTCTGTATGGGGACGCGGACAGTACCAGAACGCGGACATGAGCTGTGCCACACAATCAACTAAACCCAGTCTTTACAGTGGGTTACATTAGTAATATTCATTTATTATTATTATGTTAAACAAACATTCTACGTTCAACAATATGTTGAGATCTGGGCCCATATCCACAAAGCGTCTCAGAGTAGAGAATTGGTCGTATAAGTGCTGAGAATAAAGACATTTTACACTTATGGGTATAAATGAAAGCTATGCATGAAGTCTCTAGTCCCACCTAGTCGGCAGATATTTAGGACACCTTGTGAGCTGTCCTAAGTAGTTAAGAGTTAACAGCAGGTGTCTTGATAATACTATAGAATAATGCAGTGAGTCAGTGGTTCCTGCACCAGATGTAAATGCTTTGGAGTAGTTAAAAATAATTTGTTTATATTTATGTATGATCAATCCATAAATAATATAGACCTACATGCACCAGTATGTCAATGATTGTCAATGAGGCAATGATTTATGTATAAGAATTATGTATAACAAGTGATACTATGTATGTCTGCATAGCATTTTGTCTTCATTTTGGCAGATTAACTCATGCTTATTTCTGAAGAGAAACTCAGGTTTTCGCCCAGCTGCTAAGGAGTTGGAGCTGTGGCTGGTTCGAATCCCGGGCCGGGCGCTGGAAAATACAGGCGGACTTGATCTGACCACTGGAGGGCTGCTGGGTTGACATCCTCAAAACATTCACCTTTCGTTGATCAGAACTCTAGAGGTTCTTCTTCACTGAACCCAAATATATATATAACTTTTAGTGGTTCCATATATTAAGGAAGTGATAGAAGCCTTTTTGGTTCTATAAAGAACCTTCTTTTCTAAGAGTGTATAATAAACACGTTTTTCTTTTGATTATTTAATTATCTACATCATGTTATTTCATGTTCTCCCTTTGGAGCGCAACATCACGTTGTTAAAAAATAATATGCATTCCATTATATTAGGCAATAATTAGAGAAGGCAAAGTGGTTTTGTCATGTGAAAATTCTATCAAATGTCTTACACTGCAACGAGTACAGTCAAGGTGCCGTGGAACTCCTGCAGTACCTCCACAGACCCCGGATTGAGAAGCCCTGCAGTACCTCCACAGACCCCGGATTGAGAATTCTTCATAAAACTGTCATCTTACCTCTTAGCTTTGGTGTCATGTCTCCCAGAGAGATGCATTTTAGAGGCAGGGCCCCCCTCCCCTCTCTCCCCAGAGAGACTCATTTTAGAGGCAGGGCCCCCCTCCTCTCTCTCCCCAGAGAGACTCATTTTAGAGCACTGTCCCCTAAACAGAGATCCAGCATGTTGGTTGTGGTTAACACAGTGACAACAATTATTGAATGTCAATTGTTCTCATTTATTCATTATCTCTTAGAAATAAAACATTTACTAACAGACACATCGAAACAGTCAGGTGATTTAATGCAATCACATGAACATGTAGTTGTGACATTTCATCTCCATGGTAACTGTCAATAATAATAAGTCACTGTTTGTTGTTGGCAGACTCACTAAACAGAGAACATCCCTGGTCATCCCTACTGCATCTTATCTGGCTCACTCACTATGTCTGAGTGTTGGAGTGTGAACCTGGCTATCCATCAATACAATTAACAAGAACATTGTGCTGTCTTGTTTGCTTAATATAAGCAATTTTTAATTATTACTTTTACTTTTGATACTTAATTATATTTTAGCAATTACATTTACATTTGATACTTAACTATATTTGAAACCAAATACTTTTTGACTTTTACTGAAGTAGTATTTTACTGGGTGACTTTCACTTTTACTTGAGTCATTTTCTATTAATGTATCTTTACTTTTACTCCAGTATGAGAATGCAGTACTTTTCCCACCACTGTTCTACCACTCTAGAGACATATGAGCCACAGTTTCAACAGACATTCTCTAACTGCGTCGGATACAAAGTTACTTTCAATTTCACATCAGGAAATAAAGTAACGGACACTGGGTGAAATCGTTTTGCGTTGCCCGGCTCCCCGGGTGAGCAGAGTTTGCGCATTTTAGACCATTCCATTGGTCCATAAATAAATGTCCAGTCACCTGTAGCACCGGGCCATGCAAAACGAACTTCCCACTGTCGCACTGAGACACACAGTTCTAAACCCAGACGCGTTTCTTCAAGACATCTCTCTTACATTATTTTTGATAAACATATAATTTACTCTAAACCAAGTTTAGCTGTGTTTTTTTCCTCCAAAATGTGAGGTACTGTCGGACTTTAATAATTATAAACAGGCCTACAAACCCAAAAGGTTTTAATTTGAGAATGTTCATTTGTTGGCCTCTAATATTAAACTGTCTTAAAATATTAGATGATTAGTTGAATCAGGTGTGTAAGTGCTGGTAAGAACAAAAGGATTGAGAAACCCTGAGATCAACATAAAACCATATAATTGAAAAGCTCCTCCAGCATCTTTACCAGACGTTTTACTGATAACATGTAGACCTACTGATTAGTTTCCACTTTGAAAACTGCTGTCTGTCAGCAACTCAGCTCAAGTAGCAGTTCTACTAACTACTAATATATCATTCCAGGTATTCATTCTCTTACTCTGTCCATTAGAATACATTATTGTTCAGAAATACTTACTTTATTTTTCAATAATCTCCACGTAGTGTTTTCTGCTCTGTCGTCTCAAAATGGATCCTGAACAAAAGAACAACTTTACTTTCTGTTTCAATCAGCCGTCTCTTATCTTCCACTAGATGGCAGTAAACACCTGCTGTAACTAGACTTTTCAACTATGTGTTCGGTTTCATGAAGGCAGTGTCCCAGAGATGGAGTGCTGATCTAGGATCAGGTCCTCCTCTCCATGTAATCTGATTCATTTTGATCTAGGATCAGGTCCCCCCTCTCCATGTAATCTGATTCATTATGATCTAGGATCAGGTCCCCCCTCTCCATGTAATCTAATTCATTTTGATCTAGGATCAGGTCCCCCCTCTCCATGTAATCTGATTCATTATGATCTAGGATCAGGTCCCCCCTCTCCATGTAATCTAATTCATTTTGATCTAGGATCAGGTCCCTCCTCTCTCCATGTAATCTAATTCATTTTGATCTAGGATCAGGTCCCCCCTCTCCATGTAATCTGATTCATTATGATCTAGGATCAGGTCCCCCCTCTCCATGTAATCTGATTCATTATGATCTAGGATCAGTTCCCCTGTCCATGTAATCTGATTCATTATGATATAGGATCAGGTCCCCCTCTCCATGTAATCTGATTCATTATGATCTAGGATCAGGTCCCCCCTCTCCATGTAACCTGATTCATTATGATCTAGGATCAGGTCCCCCTCTCCATGTAATCTGATTCATTATGATCTAGGATCAGGTCCTCCTCTCCATGTAATCTGATTCATTATGATCTAGGATCAGGTCCCTCCTCTCTCCATGTAATCTGATTCATTATTATTTAGGATCAGGTCCCTCCTCTCCATGTAATCTAATTCATTATGATCTAGGATCAGGTCTCTCCTCTCCATGTAATCTGATTTATTATGATCTAGGATCAGGTCCTCCTCTCCATGTAATCTGATTCATTATGATCTAGGATCAGGTCTCCCCTCTCCATGTAATCTGATTCCCGAGTGAAGGTTCTCTGCCGGTGTGAGCCGGAAGCAGTGTCATTGGTCAGGTACATGAGCCAGAAGCAGTGTCATTGGTCAAGTACATGAGCCAGAAGCAGTGTCATTGGATGAACTGCTACACAAAAGACCCACTAAAGGTAAAGAACACTCCATAATGTTCACAACCACATTTACTTTGACCTGGTGAAAAGTGGGAGATGCGGTCAAGAAACACTGGCATGTTTTATCATGGGACCCAGCTTTGCCGGCTGAATTTATAAATCCACCACTTATTGTGTAGAGGAGAGGTCGCAATTTACCTGTTGAATTGGTTCATGCCAACTGCCAGCCACAATAGAAAACCAGCCAGGCTCTTTTACGCCCTCTTCCAGATGGTAGCTATACATGCAGAGGATGTGCACAGTGCAACAATATGATGAATTGGGAATATTTCTGCCACCCACATACAGGAAAACGGTTCCAAATAAATGACATTATTACGTGTTCTACCACCCATGTTATCTACATTATTACGTGCTCCACCACCCATGTTAACTACAGTATTTCGTGTTCCACCACCCAAGTTAAATAAGTTATTACGTGTTTCACCACCCATGTTATCTACATTATTACATGTCCCACCACCCATGTTAACTACATTATTACGTGCTCCACCAATGATTGTTATATACATTATTACGTGTTTCACCACCCATGTTATCTACATTATTACGTGCTCCACCACCCATGTTAACTACAGTATTTCGTGTTCCACCACCCAAGTTAAATAAGTTATTACGTGTTTCACCACCCATGTTATCTACATTATTACATGTCCCACCACCCATGTTAACTACATTATTACGTGCTCCACCACCCAAGTTATCTACATTATTACGTGCCCCACCACCCATGTTATCTACGTTATTACATGTTCCACCACCCATGTTATCTACATTATTACATGCTCCACTACCCATGTTATCTACATTGTTACGTGCTCTACCACCCACGTTATCTACATTATTACGTGTTCCACCACCCATGTTATCTACATTATTACGTGCCCCACCACCCATGTTATCTACATTATTACGTGCTCCACCACCCATGTTATCTACATTATTAAATGTCCATGTGGGCTCTGCTATGTCGGTAAAACCTCTCGTTCTCTCAAACAGAGAATCAGTGAACATAAAAGTTCAATCAGGAGAAAGGACAGGGATTATCCAGTCGCAGTACATTTTAATGACCTAAAACATGACATTTCTACCTTTAGATTTAGTGGCATAGAGAAAGTTAAGATATCAGACAGGGGAGGTGATACTAATAACACTCTGAGTAAAAGAGAAGGTTTTGGGATTTTCACCCTCCAGACATTATTTCCTGAAGGACTTAATGATGAAATGCCTACGTATGTTATGTTGTGAATTTGAACATGAATTATGTCCCTATTTCAGATTACTCTGATGTTTTTCATACGATGTACCCAATGATTAATGAAGACTTGCTATGTCCTCATTGTGGTTTTACAGACGTGTTTAATACGTCTTATTTACAGACTTTATTTGAATATTGATGAAATGCATATTGTTATATTTGGTAGCACTTCTATGTTTTCCCTTTGCCTCCAACCCCTTTCCATGCGTGGAACGGATGTGGGTGGGGCTAGGTCTACATAAGGGTGCTCATTTGAAAAAACTCCCAAAAGCTCTGAGGAAGGCCGTGAGGCCGATACGTAAAGCTTATTAAAGATCAGTGATACTATCAAGAGCAGTGTGCGGTTTCCTTTTTCATTCATCTTGTTCAACTGTTGCCATGCACCTGCAGAAAGTATGCTCAGATGTGCGAGTGCCTTTTGAATTCTTAGACCTGATAGAATGGTAATGACATCTCCTCTCCCCTCTCAAGAAGCTAAGCTTCTTCTAGAAAAATGGAAGGATACAAGCATCATGTCATTGTTAAACATACATTTAAACAAAGTCCATATTTCTGGTGCCTGACATTTCATCCATAGTAAACAACCTGTCTTTGTGTTGCTGAGGTTTAGACCTTTCTTATCTAAACACAGTCAATCTGGAACAGAACATGAAACATAACAACTACAATCACACACAAGCTTCATTACAGCAAATAGGACAATTATCACACTGGCACTATGCACACAGATAGGGGTCAGCATGACAAAGATGTCCACCCCATTTAGAACCCTTCCTACATCAGTGACAGACACCCCTCTCTGGGCACCTTGTACACACAGTAGGAACATGAGTCCACATCTGGGTCCTTATGCTCAGAATTCATCAGGGATGTAGTCAGGAATAGGGAATAGGTCATGGAAATCATTCAGTTTCCAAATCCTAATTAAAACCCAATTAAATATCCTCATCAGGGCTATAATTACAGATCAGCACCTCAATGCATTCTTAGCCTAAATCACTATACATTTAGCAGTGTGTAGTCTAAATCAATTACGGGTACAGTTGACCAACCCCCTCCCTTCTCCGGCACTCAATCTTCTGGCATTTCTCTTCATTTTCTTCTTCAGATAGGTTCACAGTTCAAAGTGGATAGCCCATGATAATGTCCCAATTTCAATGTCTCACCAGAACCCCATCACAACTCATTATGTCTTGTCCATTTGCCAACCAGTATAGCAGCAATATGAGAGAAGTTTTGGAACGGATCTCTCTCTCCATGCTCACTCCACGTGGACTTATTTTTCACTCCTGAGAGAAAATCATTTAACAACTTCAACTGGATGCTGTACAGCGGTTGCTGGCTCAGACTCGGGTCTCTCCATAGAAGTGGTGCAGGACAGGGCCGTAGTGAACGCCATTTCTTCAGCCGGTTAGAGGGGGTTTTGAGGTCCACGCCATTTGGTCAAATTATCCCTCCTATGCATCTAGATACCATCTCCACCATAACCTCAAGAAAGGACAAATCAGAACAACAATTCAGTTGATATGACAAATTATTACTACTACCCATATTCTACATGCAAATCTCTAAAACACATGTCAAAGAAACAATATCACATTCTGTTGAAACAATGTTTCAAATGAGCTTATACTCCCTTATCACACTGTCAACCCCATTGCAGTCATAGGATCAGTCACAGAGTCAGGACGTTATGCTGATCATCCAGCAGACCCAATCTGATGAGATGTATCAAGCCAGAACAGAACAAACAACGCGACAATACACTCCTTCATACATCACTCAATACATCCCTACATATCACTCAAGGTGTGTAAACTTCCCTCCCCCAAAAAACTCCCCCATCTTGACACATAATTCACCATAGTGACTAATGTGTAAAAACAACAACACTACAAATCAATGGAAACACTACCCTTAATAACTCCATAGAACGTGTTCCCATAACTTCATAGTAAAAACAGACCTTTAAATCAGGATCCAATGTCTCTCTGTGTGTGTGTGTGTGTGTGTGTGCTGGTGTGTGTGTGTGTGTGCTGGTGTGTGTGTGTGTGTGTGTGTGTGTGTGTGTGTGTGTGTGTGTGTGTGTGTGTGTGTGTGTGTGTGTGTGTGTGGCAAACCATATGGCAAAAACAAACAGAAATGTCCTTATGTAACCTGGTAACTCCTTTATACCACTGAATCCCTCTACTCATCATTTAACCTTGTATTGAAACCTCAGCTTTCAAATGACTAAAATATCACATCATTAGAGTGATATAAAAAACACTAATAACATATTACCATTCACACCCAGTTAACCCTCATTAAGTTTACATCCATCCTCCTTATCAGAATGACTCTATATTTTTAATACCAACCTCTGCTTCACACTCATTAAACATCAATTATTTTAAGATGAACTTGTAATGCCCCAAGTGACGGAAACACATCAGCCAATTCTTAATCAATCCAAACAATTCAAATCCGAAATCCTTACTTTCCAATTGACTTACTTTCCTTTGTCACCTTCACTAGTCTACATCTCTTCCCTTAAACTCAGAATGCCCTCAATAGTAACAAATACAAATACATGTATTATAGTCAAAACAAACATAACTTCTAGTTTTCACAAGGAGGGTTTTCCTGAGTCGCATTGTTCTCGAAACCCCCAAATATGTTCTCTTGTTTCACCGGTTGTACTTTACCATTTAATAATTCCTTGAGACCCTAATCTACCACATAGTTTACTAATGTGGCGATGTTTGGAATACGAGCTTCTTCGTCTTTTCACGCCAATAACAAATCCACTAACTTACATATTGTATCAACACAGAACCCCCAAATCTACACGCTTTAGCGACTGTTTAAATGCGACGTGAAACAAAGTGGGACTATTTGGAAACATTTCGTGTTATTGCCCATATATACTGCCAATTTAATACGGTCCGTAATATCCACTGTCCTTGATTCTCACAAGGATTACTCAACCCCAACCTCTGCTAAGGAGCAGGGTTGATCCAAACTCTCTGACCGCACAAAATATACTTTCATAATATACTTTAATAATATACTTTAATAATATACTTCAATAATATACTTTAATAATATACTTTCATAATATACTTTCATAATATACTTTAATAATTGTCTTGCCTCACTCAAGCTACCTGGCTAAAGTTGTCTATCTTGCTATCTAACGTGACTTCCAGACACAACCAAGAGAATCCATCTTCACTCTCCATTCTACTCACCTAGCAGAGCTGGTCAGGCTTTTCCATCTTTATTCAAAACATTGGTGACTAACTGTGCTGCCGGCAATAATTCATTACGTTATTTCCCTGACGTTTACTGACACCGGCCATATTCAACCATTTGTGAATTCATCAGTTATTCTGGGCTCTGGTACATCCAAACCATCAGTTATTCTGCGCTCTGGTACATCCAAACCATCAGTTATTCTGCACTCTGGTACATCCAAACCATCAGTTATTCTGCGCCCTGGTACATCCAAACCATCAGTTATTCTGCGCTCTGGTACATCCAAACCATCAGTTATTCTGGGCTCTGGTACATCCAAACCATCAGTTATTCTGCGCTCTGGTACATCCAAACCAGTGCTCTGAAACCCGAACAAAATAGCCTGAGTGAATTGACCAAATAATGTCCAACACATTTAGTTCAACTAAGAATGACGTGAATAGTCAAGTCAACAAACACCGGGTAGTTGAATAGCATATAGTTAATATACTAACTCCATGCAATGATATACTATGAAGTACATCAAGATAGCGCAAGCAACACATTTTGTCATACTTAGTTAAAACAAATCGTGTATATATCTTCAGACCAATAAGCATACTACATAGTGAAATGACTCCACAAATAGTCTGGTTAGTGCGATAACGCTGATAGAACTCTAACATCAATACGCTGGTGCATTGCGCTAATGATTCATATTGTATATCATCGTGCCAAGTCCCAACATCCCAGAATGTTCCCTATCTTCTCTATTGCTTTGCTTCAGCACCTCTAGGAATTGATTTCCACTCCTCTCTCCTCGCCGTTTTAATATTGGAATGAAACAGGCAGGGAGCGGGTCTCGAACCCTCGACCTTCTAGCCCGAAGTCCAGCATGCTTTTTCTGCCCCAAAAGTCGATATCCGCCGTTTATAAAGCCGGGGTCGTTACAATATATTGATGAAAAACCCTACATTACGCTTTGTACTACGTTATAAGTTGTTAACTTCATGGGGAAAGGATTTATTCAGTAAATATAGCATCGCATCTCCTACTGCGAAAAACACATTTTCGGGCCTTAGGGGCAGTTTTCTCTAAATGTATTACCCTGACGGAAAACATCACATAAGCGTTTAGACTTTCATATAATGCTTTTAACCTTTTCTCTATCAAATGATCCATAAAGACCCTACGTCCGTCTACGGATGGGTTGTTTAAGTTGCACCTTATTATTTTCCCAGTATTTACTTTATCAAATCTCTAGTAATCAATTATACACACATAAAATGTATCATTCTTTTTATTTTCCCATGTCTTCACAGAATCAATATATAAATAACGTAGGAAATCTTCGGTCCTCACATTAAGGAATCACTCCATTTCCAACGACTCCTCATCCATACACTCCCAGCGGAACCCAAACACGTTAGTTTCTCGGACGCTGCCCTACGGGAATTATTCTCAACGGTTCTCTAGTCTTCCAGAAATGATAGAATAACATCTAGCACTTAATAATACCACTCTGTGATATTCTATGATGGGCAGTGTTGAACGGAACCCCAAGATAACGACAGACCAAGGCCTGTGTATTCATTCATTAATAATACCACTCTGTGATATTCTATGATGGGCAGTGTTGAACGGAACCCCAGGATAACGCCAGACCAAGGCCTGTGTATTCATTCATTAATAATACCACTCTGTGATATTCTATGATGGGCAGTGTTGAACGGAACCCCAAGATAACGCCAGACCAAGGCCTGTGTATTCATTCATTCATTCATTGCAACATAGAAGGGTAGTCAGTGGACATTCTGAACCATGTTTGAGTCCAGTAGGTCACATGACCAATGAGCTATTGAAATTCAAAAATGTAAATAAATCATTTAAAATAGTGAGAGATGTTAATCGTCAAAAAAACATTTTGTGCAATGTGTGTCCATTCGGGTCGCCATCCCCGCCAAAGTCAGGGTGATTCCGACACGAAAAAACAATATACTTAATTCTACCACAACAAGTAAATAAAATAATAACCTTAATCATGCATAGAAGAAAAGGAAAACCGAAAGAAAACACAGGATATCTAACTCTTCACAACATTCGCACTCACTCACACAATTCCCAGCATGCACCAAACACTCCCAGCATGGAGAGAGAGAGAGAGAGAGAGAGAGAGAGAGAGAGAGAGAGACAGGTGTGCAGGGGGGTAAATATGATAACATATATATTTATCTATGTTATTATTATGCTACATTCAACAAGCAACATCTAAACTGAAAAAGTCATGTAATGTTTGGTTATGTAACTGAACAACCACTAGGTGGTGCCATTGATCCATTAGGTGGCGTCAGCCTCTGAGTTAGTGATTGTTATTTAACCGCCTGATAAATATGTTTTATCCTAAACATTTTGGGAATAAATACCTATGTAGGCCCTAGTCCATTCTGGTTAAACAAATAAATAAAACATGTATCAATAACCCCTCCTCTCATTCAATATATATAAATATAAATATATGTGGTTATATAATAACTTATTAAAAAACATTCATTTTATAATATACAATATATATGGATTTATTAACAGGCATATTTAGATATAAAAAGCATTCATTATATTGTAATTTCAACTCACCTTCAGAACTCTCCATGGGGGGATAAAGGATTCCCTGATGATCTTTCAGCTGTTCTGTCTTCAGAGCTGCAAAGCTACTGTGTCCTCAATGAGACATTGTAGGGACTCACTGCTTACAGGGGAGTAGGGGGACAGGTATCTCTTTGTTTAGAGGATGTTCTGATTGATTGCGACACATCCTGAGAAACAGGATTCTGACATTTAAAAATAAATAAATCTGACCACCATTTGTTATGCGGACAGGTCTTTTGGAAGTTCAGAGGTCATGAGATCCTCGGACGCCACAGGACCCCACTGTTTTCAGACAGGTGTTTCAAAGACCTTCCACACACACACACACACACACACACACACACACACACACACACACACACAGGCAAACACACACACACACACACACACACACACAGACACACAGACACACAGACACACAGACACACACACAGGCTCACACACACACACAGGCACACAGACACAGACATACATACATTAAACTTAGAACCCTTAGAACAGAGCATTTAGAACCATATGAGAACATGACATCTAAACTTAGAACCCTTAGAACAGAGCATTTAGAACCATATGAGAGCATGACATCTAAACTTAGAACCCTTAGAACAGAGCATTTAGAACCATATGAGAACATGACATCTAAACTTAGAACCCTTAGAACAGAGCATTTAGAACCATATGAGAACATGACATCTAAACTTAGAACCCTTAGAACAGAGCATTTAGAACCATATGAGAACATGACATCTAAACTTAGAACCCTTGGAACTTTACTGACTTTTAGATGTAGGACCTGTGGAACTCTGAGTGTTCCATGAGGAGACAGCGTTGCCTGGACTACCGTGTCACCGGCCTATCAGACGGAGCCAGTCAGGATGCTCTCGATGGCGCATCCGGTTTTCAGGCTTTGCCTCTGCTACCCCAGGGCTCGATCCTAGGCCCCAAGCTCTTCTCAATGTACATCAACAACAGCAGCTCAGGCAGTAGGGAGCACCCTCATCCGTTTATATACAGATGATAGGGTTTTGGGTCAGTCACAATGGTCAGGTATTCTGACACTGTGTACTCTCTGTTTAGGGCCAAACAGCATTCTAGTTTGCTCTGTTTTTTTGTTAATTGCTTGACACATTGGATATAATTATCTTTTTGTTTTCTCATGATTTGGTTGGGTGTAATTGTGTTGCTGGCTCTGTGGGGTCTGTTTGTGTTTGCGAACAGAGCCCCAGGACCAGCTTGCTTAGGGGACTCTTCTCCAGGTTCATCTCTCTGTAGGTGATGGCTTTGTTATGGAAGGTTTGGGAATCGCTTCCTTTTAGGTGGTTGTAGAATTTAATGTCTCTTTTCTGGATTTTGATCATTAGCGGGTATCAGCCTAATTCTGCTCTGCATGCATTATATGGTGTTTTACGTTGTACACAAATGATATTTTTGCAGAATTCTGCATGCAGAGTCTCAGTTTGGTGTTTGTCCCATTTGGTTAATTCTTGGTTGGTGAGCGGACCCCAGACCTCACAACCATAAAGGGCAATGGGTTCTATAACTGATTGAAGTATTTTTAGACAGATCCTAATTGGTATGTCAAATGTTATGTTCCTTTTGATGGCATAGAAGTCCCTTCTTGCCTTGTCTCTCAGATCGTTCACAGCTTTGTGGAAGTTACCTGTGGCGCTGATGTTTAGGCCGAGGTATGTATAGTGTTTGTGTGCTCTCGGGCAGCGGTGTCTAGATGGAATTTGTATTTGTGGTCTTGGCGACTAGACCTTTTTTGGAACACCATTATATTGGTCTCTCTCTCATATGAAAGTCAACATGAGAAAACATTTGCTTTGTTCCAAACATAATAACTATTAAAATGTCAGATCAGGGAGTTCCACTGTCTCATCTATCTATAGCTGTCTGCTGCTCTCTGCATGAGGGAGAGGCAGAGAGAGAGAGACAGACAGACTTCAGGGAGTTCCACTGTCTCATCTATCTATAGCTGTCTGCTGCTCTCTGTGTGAGGGAGAGGCAGAGAGAGAGAGAGACAGACAGACTTCAGGGAGTTCCACTGTCTCATCTATCTATAGATGTCTGCTGCTCTCTGCATGAGGGAGAGGCAGAGAGAGAGACAGACAGACAGACTTCAGGGAGTTCCACTGTCTCATCTATCTATAGCTGTCTGCTGCTCTCTGCATGAGGGAGAGGCAGAGAGAGAGAGACAGACAGACTTCAGGGAGTTCCACTGTCTCATCTATCTACAGATGTCTGTTGCTCTCTGCATGAGGGAGAGGCAGAGAGAGAGACAGACACAGACAGACTTCACACATCACCTCAGAGACTGTGCTAAAACACACTCCTCAATCTCTCACGGTTTAATCATTAATTTGGTTAAATCATATTGGAAATGCAGATCGGTTCATGATGTCACCTCACATTCTCATATGTTGCGTTATGAAAACAGAAACACACACTCCATAGCAACAATCACATCCTCCTGGAGAAACCATGTTCTGAGGACTCAACACACTCCATAGCAACAATCACATCCTCCTGGGGAAACCATGTTCTGAGGACTCAACACACTCCATAGCAACAATCACATCCTCCTGGGGAAACCATGTTCTGAGGACTTAACACACTCCATAGCAACAATCACATCCTCCTGGAGAAACCATGTCCTGAGGACTCAACACACTCCATAGCAACAATCACATCCCCCTGGAGAAACCATGTTCTGAGGACTCAACACACTCCATAGCAACAATCACATCCTCCTGGAGAAACCATGTTCTGAGGACTCAACACACTCCATAGCAACAATCACATCCTCCTGGAGAAACCATGTCCTGAGGACTCAACACACTCCATAGCAACAATCACATCCACCCTGGAGAAACCATGTTCTGAGGACTCAACACACTCCATAGCAACAATCACATCCTCCTGGGGAAACCATGTTCTGAGGACTCAACACACTCCATAGCAACAATCACATCCTCCTGGGGAAACCATGTTCTGAGGACTCACACACTCCATAGCAACAATCACATCCTCCTGGAGAAACCATGTTCTGAGGACAAAACACACTCCATAGCAACAATCACATCCTCCTGGAGAAACCATGTTCTGAGGACTCACACACTCCATAGCAACAATCACATCCTCCTGGAGAAACCATGTTCTGAGGACTCAACACACTCCATAGCAACAATCACATGCTCCTGGAGAAACCATGTTCTGAGGACTCACACACTCCATAGCAACAATCACATCCTCCTGGGGAAACCATGTTCTGAGGACTCAACACACTCCATAGCAACAATCACATCCTCCTGGGGAAACCATGTTCTGAGGACTCACACACTCCATAGCAACAATCACATCCTCCTGGAGAAACCATGTTCTGAGGACTCAACACACTCCATAGCAACAATCACATCCTCCTGGAGAAACCATGTTCTGAGGACTCAACACACTCCATAGAAACAATCACATCCTCCTGGAGAAACCATGTTCTGAGGACTCAACACACTCCATAGCAACAATCACATCCTCCTGGGGAAACCAGGTTCTGAGGACTCAACACACTCCATAGCAACAATCACATCCTCCTGGAGAAACCATGTTCTGAAGACTCACACACTCCATAGCAACAATCACATCCTCCTGGAGAAACCATGTTCTGAGGATTCAACACACTCCATAGCAACAATCACATCCTCCTGGGGAAACCATGTTCTGAGGACTCAACACATTCACACACTCCAAACCACCAAACACATTCGCACAGTAATTCTCTCCTCTCCAAAATGCTACTCTCAGAAAAGGGGAAAAGTATGTCAATCAACCAACCGACCAATAAGCAGTGTGATTGTGGCGGGACCTACGGAGGTGAAACCTTCAGAACATTCAACCGTAATAAATCACCCTCCCTTACAATGACGGCCTACCAGAAGACAAAAGGCCTCCTGCGGGGACTGGGGCTGGGATAAAAACTATTAAATATAGATTTCAAAACACACATCATGACAAGAGAGACAACACAACACTATATGAAGAGAGACAACACAACACTATATAAAGAGAGACAACACAACACTATATAAAGAGAGACAACACAACACTATATGAAGAGAGACAACACAACACTATATAAAGAGAGACAACACAACACTATATAAAGAGAGACAACACTATATAAAGAGAGACAACAACACTATATGAAGAGAGACACCACAACACTATATGAAGAGAGACACCACAACACTATATAAAGAGAGACACCACAACACTATATAAAGAGAGACAACACAACACTATATAAAGAGAGACAACACAACACTATATAAAGAGAGACAACACTATATGAAGAGAGACAACACAACACTATATGAAGAGAGACAACACAACACTATATAAAGAGAGACAACACTATATAAAGAGAGACAACACAACACTATATAAATAGAGACAACACAACACTATATAAAGAGAGACAACACAACACTATATAAAGAGAGACAACACAACACTATATGAAGAGAGACAACACAACACTATATGAAGAGAGACAACACTATATAAAGAGAGACAACACAACACTATATGAAGAGAGACAACACAACACTATATAAAGAGAGACAACACAACACTATATGAAGAGAGACAACACAACACTATATAAAGAGAGACAACACTATATAAAGAGAGACAACACAACACTATATAAAGAGAGACAACACAACACTATATAAAGAGAGACAACACTATATAAAGAGAGACAACACAACACTATATAAAGAGAGACAACACTATATGAAGAGAGACAACACTATATGAAGAGAGACAACACAACACTATATGAAGAGAGACAACACAACACTATATGAAGAGAGACAACACAACACTATATGAAGAGAGACAACACAACACTATATAAAGAGAGACAACACAACACTATATGAAGAGAGACACCACAACACTATATAAAGAGAGACAACACAATATAAAGACAGACAACACAACACTATATAAAGAGAGACAACACAACACTATATGAAGAGAGTGAAATGCTGAATACAACAGGGGTAGACCTTACAGTGAAATGCTTAGTTACAAGCCTCTAACCAACAGAGCAGTTTAAAATAAATACGGATAAGAATAAGAGATAAAAGTAACAAATAACTAAAGAGCAGCAGTAAAAAATAACAATGTATACAGGGGGGTGCCGGTACAGAGTCACTGTGGAGGCTATATACAGGGGGGTGCCGGTACAGAGTCACTGTGGAGGCTATATACAGGGGGTGCTGTACAGAGTCACTGTGGAGGCTATATACAGGGGGTGCGGTACAGAGTCACTGTGGAGGCTATATACAGGGGTGCCGGTACAGAGTCACTGTGGAGGCTATATACAGGGGGTGCCGGTACAGAGTTACTGTGGAGGCTATATACAGGGGGTGCCTGGTACAGAGTCACTGTGGAGGCTATATACAGGGGGTGCCGGTACAGTCACTGTGGAGGCTATATACAGGGGGGTGCCGGTACAGAGTCACTGTGGAGGCTATATACAGGGTACCGGTACAGAGTCACTGTGGAGGCTATATACAGGGGGTGCGGTACAGAGTCACTGTGGAGGCTATATACAGGGGGTGCCGGTACAGAGTCACTGTGCTTGGGGCACCGGTTAGTTGAGGTAGTATGTACATGTAGGTAGAGTTATTAAAGTGACTATGTATAGATGATAACAGAGTAGCAGTGGTGTAAAGAGAGGGGGCATAGGCCTTCCTTTGACACCGCCTGGTATAATGGTCCTGGATGGCAGGAATCTTGGCCCCAGTGATGTACTGGGCCGTAAACGCGCTACCCTCTGTAGTGCCTTGCGATCGGAGGCCGAGCAGTTGTCATACCAGGCAGTGACACAGCCAGTCAGGATGCTCTCGATGGTGCATCCGGTTTTCAGGCTTTGCCTCTGCTACCCCAAGGCTCAATCCTAGGCCCCACGCTCTTCTCCACCACTGGGATCAACCTTCTGGTCCAGAGTCATGAGGTTACCCCGATCCACCTCCCTCTCTCTCCACCACTGGGATCAACCTTCTGGTCCAGAGTCATGAGGTTACCCCCATCCACCTCCCTCTCTCTCCACCACAGGGATCAACCTTCTGGTCCAGTCATGAGGTTACCCCCATCCACCAACCCCCGTCTCCACCCCTGGGATAACTTTGAGGTAATCTAGCATCTCCGTAATCTAGCATCTCCGTAATCTAGCATCTCCGTAATCTAGCATGGGTAGGAGGGTCATGGGTAGGAGGGTCACGGGTAGGAGGGTCACGGGTAGGATGGTCATCTGAACCAGGGTTAGTTTGGCAGCGGCGGTGAAAGAGGAGCGATTACGATAGAGGAAACCAAGTCTAGATTTAACCTTAGCCTGCAGCTTTGATACGTGCTGAGAGAAGGACAGTGTACCGTCTGGCCATACTCCCAAGTACTTGTATGAGGTGACTACCTCAAGCTCTGAAACCCTCAGAGGTAGTAATCACACCTGTGGGAAGAGGGGCATTCTTCTTACCAGACCACATGACCTTTGTTTTGGAGGTGTTCAGAACAAGGTTAAGGACACTAAGAAAGCTTTGTTGTAGAGCTGAGATGGTAGAAAGGGTGTAGCAGGAAGAGACCTTCATGTCACAAATCCAATTCTCTTTCTCCCCTTTTCTCACACCTCTCCCTGAAGTGTACACTTGTTCACTACCCCTCATGGACTTTAAAGAAATATTGTGTAAACTTTGTCAAGCACCAGACTCACGCCGATCCAATGATTCTACATTGTGGAGGGGGAGTGAACGACTGCACACTTCAGGAAGAAGGGGGAGGTAGAAACAGAATGTTTCCTCTCTCATTGGTGGGTTACAGTATATATTAATAGCTCTTATTTTCAGACCTTGTTTAATGTTTCATCTTTCCCTCCATATCCATTGGCACATTCACATTCTTTCACTCTCTCTCTTCTCTCTTCCCTCCTCTCCTTCTCTCCTCCTCTCCTCTTCTCTCCTCCCATCTTCGTCTCCCTATTCTCTCCTCCCATCTCCTCCTCTCCTCCCATCTTCTTCTCTCCTCCCTCCATCTCCTTCTCTCCTCCCATCTTCTTCTCTCCTCCCATCTCCTTCTCTCCTCCCTCCATCTCCTCCTCTCCTCCCATCTTCTTCTCTCCTCCTCTCCTCCCTCCACTACCCCTCCTCTGCTCTGTTTAAAGAGCAACACTGCCCCCTACTGAGCATCCACTTTCTTCTCCTTCCTCCTCTTCCTCTACATCCACATCTGTTTACTTCTTCTCCTTCCTCCTCTTCCTCTACATCCACATCTGTTTACTTCTTCTTCCTCATCTTCCTCTCCCTTCAACTTCAGACAACAGACCTGATTTAACTAGTCACTGAATCATCAACCACTATACTAGTTGAATCAGGTTGTATAGGGTCTATCTGTCCTTTAACAAGACAGCACATCTAGTGATTCAACTAGTCAACTAGTTACTATACTAGTTGAATCAGGTTGTATAGGTCTATCTGTCCTTTAACAAGACAGCACATCTAGTGATTCAACTAGTCAACTAGTTACTATACTAGTTGAATCAGGTTGTATAGGGTCTATCTGTCCTTTAACAAGACAGCACATCTAGTGATTCAACTAGTCAACTAGTTACTATACTAGTTGAATCAGGTTGTATAGGGTCTATCTGTCCTTTAACAAGACAGCACATCTAGTGATTCAACTAGTCAACTAGTTACTATACTAGTTGAATCAGGTTGTATAGGGTCTATCTGTCCTTTAACAAGACAGCACATCTAGTGATTCAACTAGTCAACTAGTTACTATACTAGTTGAATCAGGTTGTATAGGTCTATCTGTCCTTTAACAAGACAGCACATCTAGTGATTCAACTAGTCAACTAGTCATCTAGTTACTATACTAGTTGAATCAGGTTGTATAGGGTCTATCTGTCTTTTAACAAGACAGCACATCTAGTGATTCAACTAGTCATCTAGTCAACTAGTTACTATACTAGTTGTATCAGGTTGTATAGGTCTATCTGTCCTTTAACAAGACAGCACATCTAGTGATTCAACTAGTCATCTAGTCAACTAGTTACTATACTAGTTGTATCAGGTTGTATAGGTCTATCTGTCCTTTAACAAGACAGCACATCTAGTGATTCAACTAGTCAACTAGTTACTATACTAGTTGAATCAGGTTGTATAGGTCTATCTGTCCTTTAACAAGACAGAACATCTAGTGATTCAACTAGTCAACTAGTCATCTAGTTACTATACTAGTTGAATCAGGTTGTATAGGCCTATCTGTCTTTTTAACAAGACAGCACATCTAGTGATTCAACTAGTCAACTAGTCATCTAGTTACTATACTAGTTGAATCAGGTTGTATAGGGTCTCTCTGTCCTCTAACAAGACAGCACATCTAGTGATTCAACTAGTCATCTAGTTACTATACTAGTTGAATCAGGTTGTATAGGTCTATCTGTCCTCTAACAAGACAGCACATCTAGTGATTCAACTAGTCAACTAGTTACTATACTAGTTGAATCAGGTTGTATAGCTCTATCTGTCTAAAATGTTAATTGGTATTCCTCATTGTTTGTGATAATAGGAATATTTAATCAAGTGAAGGATTAGGCTACCTATAACTGTGAAGGGACATGATGTATAAAAGCTGCATCAGACACACTATAACCTGAAACAAATGAGTGTTTGACTGTCTCATATTATAGACTATTACACCAGCCAATGTCCAATCCCAAGAGTCAAAGAGTATGGGGACTCTTAATTTGAAGGACATTTTGCACAATGGTGCTACTCGTGCTGCCAAGAGAACAAAGATGAACCAGTCGAGTAGCTCCAAAGCTAAGCTAACAAACATGTTGGGAGAATAAAAGTTTAGGACAAGTAGTGAGTAGAAATATAAAGTAACCTGTTCAGCCCCGCCCGCACCTTCCCCAGGCGGACACACCGCAAACAACACAGAGACAGTCAGCCAATGAAATTACAAGATCAATCTGTCAATTAGCAAGGCAGACGTATGCATGATAAGCAATGGAGGCTCACTGTCACACTTGTGACACATGCTTTAAGATACAAAATGTCAAATATCTGTCAACAATCCTTCCTCCGAACAAGCATTCCATGGATAAATTCCATGAAAATACCAAAAGTATTTACTCCCCTCGTTTGGTGAGGAATCACTCTAATAGAAAATGCACCATGAGAATGGAAACCTTTAGTCCTACCTGAACCTCTCGTTGAGTCTTCAAAAGGAAGTTCAAATCCAAGAACATAGGAAGAATCCAATGGAAAACAGTAATCCCATAGAGAATGATAGAGGCCTCTAGTGGCCAAAAGGCCACATCAGCCTGAGCAGCGCCATTAATGGCTTCCACCATTTGAATTGATGTAGTCAACGTCATTGGCTGGCCACGCCTCCAACCACACCCGTTCCTGCAGCCTTACAGACATACTGCCTAATAGGGAACTAGAATCACAACACATTGTGTTAACATAGGCTTGTCCAACTATCACCACAATACATTGTGTTAACATAGGCTTGGCCAACTATCACCACAACACATTGTGTTAACATAGGCTTGGCCAACTATCACCACAACACATTGTGTTAACATAGGCTTGGCCAACTATCACCACAACACATTGTGTTAACATAGGCTTGGCCAACTATCATCACAACACATTGTGTTAACATAGGCTTGGCCTACTATCATCACAACACATTGTGTTAACATAGGCTTGGCCTACTATCATCACAACACATTGTGTTAACATAGGCTTGGCCAACTATCATCACAATACATTGTGTTAACATAGGCTTGGCCAACTACCATCACAACACATTGTGTTAACATAGGCTTGGCCTACTATCATCACAATACATTGTGTTAACATAGGCTTGGCCAACTATCATCACAACACATTTGTGTTAACATAGGCTTGGCCAACTATCATCACAACACATTGTGTTAACATAGGCTTGGCCTACTATCATCACAACACATTGTGTTAACATAGGCTTGGCCAACTATCATCACAATACATTGTGTTAACATAGGCTTGGCCAACTACCATCACAACACATTGTGTTAACATAGGCTTGGCCTACTATCATCACAATACATTGTGTTAACATAGGCTTGGCCAACTATCATCACAACACATTTGTGTTAACATAGGCTTGGCCAACTATCATCACAACACATTGTGTTAACATAGGCTTGTCGAGCAGAAGAGAGCAGAGAGAGAGAAGAGAGCAGAGAGAGAGCAGAGATAGAGAGCAGAGAGAGAAGAGAGAGAGAGACCAGAAAGCCTAGAGAGAGAGATCAGAGAGCAGAGAGCAAGAGAGCAGAGAGCAGAGAGAGAGAGCAGAGAGCAGAGAGAGAGCAGAGAGATAGCAGAGAGAGAGAGCAGAGAGCAGAGAGAGAGAGCAGAGAGAGAGAGCAGAGAGCAGAGAGTAGAGAGTAGAGAGAGAGAGTAGAGAGCAGAGAGAGAGAGCAGAGAGAGAGCAGAGAGCAGAGAGTAGAGAGAGAGAGTAGAGAGCAGAGAGAGAGAGCAGAGAGAGAGCAGAGAGCAGAGAGAGAGCAGAGAGAGAGAGCAGAGAGAGAGCAGAGAGAGAGCAGAGAGAGAGAGAGCAAAAAAAAAAGAGAGAGAGAATTAGGCCAATATCCACTAATAATCAAAACTCAAAAAAAAGCAATTAAGTTTTGGAAACATCTAAAATACAGTGACCCCCTCTCATATCATTACCAAGCCCTGCAATGCCTCTCATATCATTACCATACCCTGCAATGCCTCTCATATCATTACCAAGCCCTGCAATGCCTCTCATATCACTACCAAGCCCTGCAATGCCTCTCATGTCATTACCAAGCCCTGCAATGCCTCTCATATCATTACCAAGCCCTGCAATGCCTCTCATGTCATTACCAAGCCCTGCAATGCCTCTCATATCATTACCAAGCCCTGCAATGCCTCTCATATCTTTACCAAGCCCTGCAATGCCAAGAGCTGAGCAAAGAAAAGAGTCCCCTCATCCAGCTGGTCCTGGGGCTGAGTTCACAAACCTGTTCTACTAACACACTGAAGCCTCAGGACCAGAACATCCAATCAATCAGAATAAAACAAATTACATCACAGTCAAAACAAAACTACATTTCTCATTGGGAAACACAAGCACAAAGCAAAATGCAGTGCTATCTGGCCCTAAATGGACAGTACACCGTGGCAAACTATTTGACCATGGTTACTGATCAAAACCTTAGGAAAACCTTGACAAAGTACAGGCTCAGTGAGCACAGCCTTGCCATTGAGAAGGGTAGACACAGGAAAACCTGGCTCCCTGTAGAGGAAAGGCTGTGCAACCACTGCACCACAGCAGAACCTGAGACAGAGCTGCATTTCCTGACAACATGTCAAAAATATAAAACAATTAGAGAGTGTCATTTCCCCAAATTTATAACCCTTATTCAAGGTTTCAAAGACCTCCCTGATGAGAATAGGCTACCCATCCTGTTGGGGGAGGAAGCAGAAAGCTGTGGGTTGGCAGCGCACTACATTGCTGCCTGCCATAAGATGAGGGACAGTGTCTGACAGACCAATCAACCTGCACATGTCCTCTACTGTATGCTTACTGTTATTGTTCAATGTGTGGTTATTTTGACCCTTGGTTATTGTTGTTACTGTTGTCCTGTTGACAATTTTGATTCTTGTTATTTTCATATTGTAAATATCCCAAGTAAGCTTTGGCAATATGTACATTGTTACGTCATGCCAATAAAGCAAATTGAATTGAATTGAGAGAGAGCAAGAAAGAAAGTAAGAAGCAGAGAGAACAGAGAGCAGAGAGAGAGAGAGCAGAGAGAGAGAAGCTGAGAGCAGAGAGAACAGAGAGAGAGCAGAGAGAGAGAGCAGACCGAGAGAGGGATAGATATATAGTGTCATAATGATTAAGTTAATTAGAATGAATTAGTGAAACTGTTAAAAATAGTTTATGGCATATTGAATATATTAGCCTATTGTTATCATATAGAAACATAACTGATTATTATCATATTAGCATCAACATACATTATTGTTTAATTCAATTTCACATATTTAATTAATTTGTATTTCATTTCATATTTGTTTCATGCAACCAGTCGTAGGTTAACGTCAACCTGACAGAGGAAATGTAAAATCAATAACGACATTTCACAATTAACATGTTTTTTCTTGTTTCAGTATGTTTTATTATGAAAAGTACAATATATCCTTGTATCCTTGTACAACTATGGAGCGTATGTCCAGATATAATTGTACAATTTGTTATTCAACATAAAAGACATACAACAAATGATCACATTGGTATTTTAACGGTGTTATTGTAAGAGTTTAAATGTTTAAACAGAGGATCCATCTAAAACAGTATAAAACAAGTGCAGTATGTTCTGAGAATGTTACTTTAACGTCAACTAATAACGTCACACTATAACTTCATGGGAGTCTGGTGGAAAGACTGATGTTGTTCTGGGTGGGTGTGTTTTTTGTGTGTGTGTGTCTAGTGTGTGTGTGTCTGTGTGTATGAGTCGAGTGTGTGTTTGTCCAGTATGTGTGTGTGTGTGTGAGTGTCTGTCCAGTGTGTGTGTGTGTGTGTGTGTGTGTGTATAGTGTCTGTGTGTGTGTGTGTCTGTCCAGTGTGTGCTTGTGTCCAGTGTGTGTGTCCAATGTGTTTGTTTGTGTGTTAGTGTGTGTGTGAGTCCAGTGTGTGTTTGTCCAGTATTTGTGTGTGTGAGTGACTGTCCAGTGTGTGTGTGTGAGTCCAGTATGTTTGTGAGTCCAGTGTGTGTGTGTGTGTGTGTCCAGTGTGTGTGTGTGTGTGTGTGTATAGTGTCTGTGTGTGTGTGTGTCTGTCCAGTGTGTGTTTGTGTGTGTGTGTCCAATGTGTGTGTGTGTGTGTGTTAGTGTGTGTGTGTGAGTCCAGTGTGTGTTTGTCCAGTATGTGTATGTGTGTGGGAGTGTCTGTCCAGTGTGTGTGTGTGTGTGTGTGTGTGTGTGTGTGTCCAGTGTGTGTGTGTGTGTGTGTGTGTGTGTGTGTGAGTCCAGTATGTTTGTGAGTCCAGTGTGTGTGTGTGTCTGTGTCTGTGTGTATGTGTGTCTGTGTGTGTATGTCTTGTGTGTGAGTCTTAGTGTGTGTGTGTGTGTGATTGTGTGTGTGTGCCCGGTGTGTGTGTGTGTGTGTGTGTGTGTGCCCGGTGTGTGTGTGTGAGTCCAGTATGTTTGTGAGTCCAGTGTCTGTGTGTGTGTCTGTGTTAGTATGTGTGTGTGTGTGTGTGTGTGTGTGTTTGTGTGTGTGTGCCCGGTGTGTGTACAGTGTGTATGTGTGGGTGTGCCCGTTGTGTGTGTGTGTGTGTGTGAGTCCAGTATGTTTGTGTGTGTGTGTGTGTGTGTCCAGTGTGTGTGTGTGTGTGTGAGTCCAGTATGTTTGTAAGTCCAGTGTGTGTGTGAGTGTCTGTCCAGTGTGTGTGTGTGTGTGTGTTTGTGTGTGTGTGTGAGTGTCAGTCCAGTGTTTGTGTGTGTGTGTGTGTGAGTGTCTGTCCGGTGTTTGTGTGTGTGTGTGTGAGTGTCTGTCCGGTGTTTGTGTGTGTGTGTGTGTGTGTGTGTGTGTGTGTGTGTGTGTGTGTGTGTGTGTGTGTGTGTGTGTGTGTCCAGTGTGTGTGTGTGTGTGTGTGTCAGGTTATTATTTCAGGGACACTGAGGAGTCTTCATCAAACCAAACCCCAAACCCTGGATAGAGGGGCTCAGTGAATGTGGAGGTGAATGTGATCAGGTGGGTCAGTGTGTCAGAGGAGGCTCTATAGAAGGACAGAGTGCCGGCTGGCCAGTCCAGATACACTCCTACTCTGTGTGAGCCGGAGGAGGGGACGTCTATGGTAGTGCGATTATTATTGTGCCAGGCAGTGTATCTGTTGTCAGAGCAGATCAGACTCCAGGACTTGTCATTGTATCCAAGACAACAGTCATCACCCCCTCCTCTCCTGCTGATTCCTTTATATGTCACTCCTATACCAGCCCCTCTCCCACTCCACTCTACCTCCCAGTAACAGCTCCCAGTCAGACCCTCTCTACACAACACCTGTCTACAGACCTCAAATCTCTCTGGGTGATCAGGATACGGCTGCTTCTCTCTCCTCCATGTCACCTTTCTGTTCTCCTCAGACAGAGAGAGGAGTCTGTTTACTGTGTTTGGGTCCAGTGTGAGATCACAGACATCTGATGGATGAAACCAGACACAATATTAGAAATCATCATCATTCACATTAGAATGTTAACTCACTTTTCACTAATTCATTTAATGTAGATGTTTCTAGGTATCAAAAGGAGAAGTTAAGGTAACTGGAGACTTGTTGAATGATCATATGTTATACTGTATGGTAATATAAAACACACTTATTCCCATTAACTACACACACACACACACACACACACACACACACACACATTGTCTTATCAACTCTTTGTAAACGTTGGTGTCCCTGATTTGTGCTTCTGTAGAACTACAGCTGATATTTAATATGACCAAGTAAGTAATGATGGAGGTCTTTGACTTTGACTTGAATTAAGACTTATTCTTAGTCATATTCTTCACAGCAGTCAACACTCACATTTTCTAAGCCCAGGTTTCATTGTGTTCTCTCCACCATGTTCCACACTGTAGCGGTAAGCAGAAGAACAGACAGTCATTGAGGGATACACCTGAACTCACACACACACACACACACACACACACACACACACACACACACACACACACACACACACTGACCACAAACACACACACACTGGACACACACACACTGGACACACACACTGGACACACACACACACACACACACACACACACTGACCACAAACACACACACACACACACACACTGGACACACACACTGGACACACACACTGGACACACACTGGACACACACACACACACTGTACATTGGTAAGAAAGTTTGTGTGTCCATTGTGTCCTGTGTGTCCAGTGTGTCTAGCGTGTCCAGCGTGTCCTGTGTGTCCAGCGTGTCCAGTGTGTCTAGCGTGTCCTGCGTGTCCAGTGTGTCCAGCGTGTCTAGCGTGTCCAGTGTGTCTAGCGTGTCCAGTGTGTCCAGTGTGTCCAGCGTGTCTAGCGTGTCTAGCGTGTCCAGTGTGTCCAGTGTGTCCAGCGTGTCCAGCGTGTCTAGCGTGTCCAGTGTGTCCAGCGTGTCTAGCGTGTCCAGCGTGTCCAGCGTGTCTAGCGTGTCCAGCGTGTCTAGCGTGTCCAGCGTGTCCAGCGTGTCCAGTGTGTCCAGTGTGTCTAGCGTGTCCAGCGTGTCCAGCGTGTCTAGTGTGTCTAGTGTGTCTAGTGTGTCCAGTCTGTCCAGTGTGTCCAGCGTGTCCAGTGTGTCTAGCGTGTCCAGTGTGTCCAGTGTGTCCAGCGTGTCCAGTGTGTCCAGCGTGTCTAGCGTGTCCAGTGTGTCCAGCGTGTCCAGTGTGTCCAGCGTGTCCAGTGTGTCTAGCGTGTCCAGCGTGTCCAGTGTGTCTAGCGTGTCCAGCGTGTCCAGTGTGTCCAGTGTGTCTAGCGTGTCCAGTGTGTCTAGCGTGTCCAGCGTGTCCAGTGTGTCCAGTGTGTCTAGCGTGTCCAGTGTGTCTAGCGTGTCCAGTGTGTCCAGTGTGTCCAGTGTGTCTAGTGTGTCCAGTGTGTCCAGTGTGTCCAGCGTGTCTAGTGTGTCCAGTGTGTCCAGTGTGTCCAGCGTGTCTAGCGTGTCCTGTGTGTGTGTCCTGTGTGTCCAGTGTGTCCAGCGTGTCCAGTGTGTCTAGCGTGTCCAGCGTGTCTAGCGTGTCCAGCGTGTCTAGCGTGTCCAGCGTGTCTAGCGTGTCCAGTGTGTCCAGTGTGTCTAGCGTGTCCTGTGTGTCCAGTGTGTCTAGCGTGTCCAGTGTGTCCAGCGTGTCCAGTGTGTCCAGCGTGTCCAGCGTGTCCAGTGTGTCCAGTGTGTCTAGTGTGTCCAGTGTGTCTAGTGTGTCCAGTGTGTCCAGCGTGTCCAGCGTGTCTAGCGTGTCCAGTGTGTCTAGCGTGTCCAGCGTGTCTAGCGTGTCCAGTGTGTCCAGTGTGTCCAGCGTGTCCAGCGTGTCCAGCGTGTCTAGTGTGTCTAGCGTGTCCAGTGTGTCTAGCGTGTCTAGCGTGTCCAGTGTGTCCAGTGTGTCCAGCGTGTCCAGTGTGTCCAGCGTGTCCAGCGTGTCCAGTGTGTCCAGTGTGTCTAGCGTGTCCAGTGTGTCCAGTGTGTCCAGTGTGTCTAGCGTGTCCAGTGTGTCCAGCGTGTCTAGCGTGTCCTGCGTGTGTGTCCTGTGTGTCCAGTGTGTCCAGTGTGTCCAGCGTGTCCAGTGTGTGTGTCCTGTGTGTCCAGTGTGTCCAGTGTGTCCAGCGTGTCCAGTGTGTGTGTCCTGTGTGTCCAGTGTGTCCAGTGTGTCTAGCGTGTCCAGTGTGTGTGTCCTGTGTGTCCAGTGTGTCTAGTGTGTCCAGTGTGTCTAGTGTGTCCAGTGTGTCTAGCGTGTCCAGTGTGTTTGTGTGTCCTGTGTGTGTGTGTGTCCTGTGTGTGTGTGTGTCCTGTGTGTGTGTGTGTCCTGTGTGTGTCTAGCGTGTCCAGTGTGTCCAGTGTGTCTAGCGTGTCCAGTGTGTCTAGCGTGTCCAGTGTGTGTGTGTGTGTGTGTGTGTATATGTGTGTGTGTGTATATTGTGTGTGTCCAGTTTGTCCAGTCTGTGTTTGAGAGGACACACACAATATACACACACACACACTGGACACGCTAGACACACTGGACACGCAGTCATCATATAACGTTGCCCACACACTTAGGACACACACACAGAGGACAAACACACACACACAGAGGACAGACACACTGGATGGACACACTGGATGGACAAACACACACTCAGAGGACAAACACACACACACAGAGGACAAACACATACACACAGAGGACAGACACACACACTGGACACACACACTGGACACACACAGTCAGCATATAACTTTGTCCAAGTGGTGGTCAGAATGTTTGTCTTAACTAGCCTGATAAGTCCAACATGTCTGATATGAACATTGACATAAACCCTCTACATACTTGAGTTTCTCCAGTCTGCAGTGTGGATCCTCCAGTCCAGCAGAGAGCAGTCTGACTCCTGAGTCTCCTGGGTGATTGTAGCTCAGGTCCAGCTCTCTCAGGTGTGAGGGGTTTGACCTCAGAGCTGAGACCAGAGAAGCACAGCCTTCCTCTGTGACTAGACAGCCTGACAGCCTGCAAAGAGTCAAATCATATTAAAATCACACTGCTATTCTTTGCTGGTGAAAATAGTGGCAGTATATTTTTTAAACATATTCAGATACATTAGTTAACATTTTAAATGTGGCTCTATACTCCAACATTTTGGACTTCAGATCAAATGTTTCATATGAGGTGACAGTATATAATGTCACCTTTTATTTGAGGGTATTTTCATACATTTCTGTTTCACCGTTTAGAAATAAAAGCACTTTATGTATCTAGTCCCCCTATTTGAAGAAGTCATAAGAATTCTGACCAATTCACTTACAGTGTATTAAAGTAGTCAAAAGTTTAGTATTTGGTCTCAACCTCATTAGTTGCATTTGCAGATTGTTTTGGTTGTGTTTTGGGTTGTTTTGCCCAATAGTAACTGAATGGTGGATGATGACTGGAGTAATATTCTGAATAAGTTATTAGATAACATGTTTCTAAACACGACTAAATTAATCCTGATGATGCCATAATTAATACAGATCATGAATCAATCATGCATAATAATGAGTGAGAAAATTATAGAGCCTACAACAAAACATGCTAACCTCTCACCATTACCAATAACAGAGGCTACAACAAAACATGCTAACCTCTCACCATTACCAATAACAGAGGCTACAACAAAACATGCTAACCTCTCACCATTACCAATAAGAGGCTACAACAAAACATACTAACCTCTCACCATTACCAATAACAGAGGCTACAACAAAACATGCTAACCTCTCACCATTACCAATAACAGAGACTACAACAAAACATGCTAACCTCTCACCATTACCAATAACAGAGGCTACAACAAAACATACTAACCTCTCACCATTACCAATAACAGAGGCTACAACAAAACATGCTAACCTCTCACCATTACCAATAACAGAGGCTACAACAAAACATGCTAACCTCTCACCATTACCAATAACAGAGGCTACAACAAAACATGCTAACCTCTCACCATTGCCAATAACAGAGGCTACAACAAAACATGCTAACCACTCACCATTACCAATAACAGAGGCTACAACAAAACATGCTAACCTCTCACCATTACCAATAACAGAGGATACAACAAAACATGCTAACCGCTCACCATTACCAATAACAGAGGCTACAACAAAACATGCTAACCTCTCACCATTACCAATAACAGAGGCTACAACAAAACATGCTAACCTCTCACCATTACCAATAACAGAGGCTACAACAAAACATGCTAACCTCTCACCATTACCAATAACAGAGGCTACAACAAAACATCATCTTTGTGCCTCTATAACTGTGTTATTCATCATCATTCACGATTCATTCCTGATTATTCATAATCATGGTAGAATCCACATGAATGTAGAAGTGTTCAGAAACATATTCTATTCTTACTGACAATACAAGTGAAGTGACTCCAAAATGACAGGACATTATTCACCATTCAGTTTCTATTAGGAAAATCTTCATCCAAAACACAACCAAGACAAACTGCAAATGAATTCAACAAGTTAGTAGAATCACAAGCTTGATGTAATCACTGGAGGCATGGAATATGGACCAAATACTAAACTTTACACTACATTAATTTGTCCAAATAATTACTATCTTTTAAATGAATAAATAATAACTTTTTCAAATGTCACGACTTCAGCCGAAGTCGGTCCCTCTTCCTGTTCGGGCGGTGTTCATGCTCGTCTGCCACCGGTTTTCTAACCATCACCGATTCCTTCCTGTGTGTCTATTTGTTTTGGTTTTGATTGTTCACACCTGTTTTGTATTTCTCCCAATCACGCCCCTGTTATAATTTCCTCCTTTTCCCGTCTTCCCTTGTGCGTGATTGTTTTGTCTTTTGACAGAGGAGGTTGCTACCGGTTTACTTCGTGCTCTGTGTAGGGCATTTGTTTTGTGTATTTGGTACTCGGTTGATGCAATCATACCCGTGTTTATTTTTGGGTTTTGTTGGGTATGAGTATTGATCTACCAGTGTGCCTGTATGTTCTCTGGCGACTACATTAAAGTATACTCATATTTTGCATATCTCCTGCGCCTGACTCCTTCCACACACCCGGACAACTTACAGAAATCACGCGCACCTAATTTATGGAGTCAGCAGGAGCAGGAAACCCTGGCCAAGGAGTCGAGGAAACCGTTCTTGAACATTCAGCGATGCTACAACAACTTGGGACGCGATGGATCGCGTTGTCCAAACATTGGACCGCTTGGAGAGACGGAGATCGCTCAGCGCCTCGACTACCCAACCCAAGTCTGGCTACCCCTCCATCTCCGGACTCTGGATCCAGTGGGATTCGTCTCTCCCTTCCCAGGGAGTATGATGGAACAGCAGCACAGTGTCAAGGGTTCTTATTACAACTGGACCTCTACTTGGCCACCGTGCATCCAGCTCCCTCAGGAAGGGAGAGAGTGTCCGCTCTTGTCTCCTGTCTCACTGGGAGAGCATTGGAGTGGGCCAACGCCGTCTGGAGAGAGGGAGACGCAACGTTGGACCACTTTGAAGATTTCACACGTCGCTTCCGAGCGGTGTTTGATCATCCTCCCGAGGGGAGAGCGACGGGGGAGCGGCTCTTCCATCTGAGACAGGGGACAAGGAGCGCTCAGGAGTTTGCTCTTGAGTTCCGGACTTATGGCTGCCGGAGCGGGCTGGAAACGACAGGGCCCTCATCGATCATTATAGGTGTAGCCTACGCGAGGACGTCCGACGGGAACTGGCCTGCAGAGACGTCACGGTGACATTCGATCAACTGGTAGATCTCTCCATACGGCTGGATAATCTGTTGGTCACCCGCGGACGTCCAGAGAGGGTCCTGTCGACCTTACCCTCCGGCATTCCCTCTTCAGAGCCTATGGAACTAGGAGGGGCAGCGCGTTGGGAGACCGGAGGAGGAACCTTCACCTGTACCATCTGTGGCCGCAGGGGGCACACTGCTGGTCGGTGCAGGGTTGGTGCTTCTAGGAGAGGAGACGGCAGGCAGAGTACTCTGGCGTCACCTCTGGTGAGTATGCACCACTCTCATCCAGAGTCCTCTGTTAGCCAATTGTTTGTGGCTGTGTGTTTCCCAGAATATTCTCTGTGTTCCCAGCATAAGGCTCTCGTCGATTCAGGTGCAGCTGGGAATTTTATTGACAGAGCGCTAGCGTTAAGTTTAGAAATCCCCATAAAACAGGTGGTTAGACCTTTTCTAGTTAACGCTTTAGATAGCAGACCGTTAGGATCTGGATTGATTGAGGAGATTACTATCTCTCTTGTGATGGTGACGCAGGGGAGTCATGAGGAGAGAATTAGTCTCTTTCTCATTGACTCTCCTTCATTTCCGGTGGTATTGGGTATTCCCTGGTTTGCTTTGCATAACCCTATTATTTCATGGCAACAGAGGACTCTCACGGGGTGGTCGCGAGAGTGCTCAGGGAGGTGTGTAGGAGTTTCCGTGGGTGCAACCACGGTGGAAAGTTCAGACCATGTCTCCACTGTGCACATCCCCCCCAGAATATGCCGATTTGGCTCTCGCCTTCTGTAAGAAGAAGGCGACCCAATTACCACCCCATCGGACGAGGGGATTGTGCGATAGATCTCCTGGTAGACGCTGCACCTCCTAAGAGTCACGTGTATCCCTGTCGCAAGCTGAGAAAGAGGCTATGGACACATATATCTCTGAATCGCTGAGTCAGGGGTACATTAGGCCCTCCGTTTCACCCGCCTCCTCCAGTTTCTTTTTTGTGAAGAAGAAGGATGGGGTTTGCGCCCGTGTATTGATTATCAAGGTCTTAATAAAATAACGGTGAGGTACAGTTACCCGCTGCCTCTCATCACTTCGGTGATGGAGTTAATGCACGGGGCGCGCTTCTTCGCGAAACTGGATCTCAGGAGCGCATACAATCTGGTGCGTATCCGGAAAGGAGACGAGTGGAAGACAGCGTTCAGTACCACCTCAGGCCATTATGAGTACCGTGTCATGCCATATGGGCTGATGAATGCTCCCGCAGTATTCCAATATTTTGTGGATGAGATTTTCCGGGACCTGCACGGGCAGGGTGTAGTGGTGTATATTGATGACATCCTAATATACTCCGCTACATGCGCCGAGCATGTGTCTTTGGTTCGCAAGGTACTTGGAAGACTGTTGGAACATGATTTATACGTCAAGGCTGAGAAATGCTTGTTTTTTCAGCAGGCTGTTTCCTTTCTAGGACATCGCATTTCCACGTCCGGGGTGGAGATGGAGAGTGAGCGTATTGATGCCGTGCGTAATTGGCCGACTCCCACCACGGTAAAAGAGGTGCAGCGATTTTTAGGGTTTGCCAATTATTACCAGAGATTTATCCGGGGCTTTGGTCAGGTCGAGGCTCCCATTACATCAATTGCTGAGGGGGGGTCCGGTGCGACTGAAGTGGTCAGTGGAGGCGGACAGGGCTTTTAGGAAACTGAGGGAGCTGTTCGTTTCGGCGCCCGTTCTGGCGCACCTGGATCCTTCTTTAGCGTTCATAGTAGAGGTGGATGCTTCCGAGGCAGGGATTGGAGCTGTGCTCTCTCAGCGCTGGCACCCGCAAACTCCGCCCCTGTGCTTTTTCTAAGAAGCTTAGTCCGGCGGAGCGTAATTATGATGTGGGGACTGGGAGTTGTTGGCTGTGGTTAAAGCTCTGAAGGTGTGGAGACATTGGCTTGAGGGGCTAAACACCCTTTTCTCATCTGGACTGACCACCGTAACCTGGAGTACATCCGGGCAGCGAGAGATTGAATCCTCGTCAAGCAAGGTGGGCCATGTTTTTACTCGGTTTGTGTTTACCATTTCATACAGACCAGGTTCCCAGAATAAGAAGGCAGATGCACTGTCCCGGTTGTATGATACAGAGGAGCGGCCCGTGGATCAAGCTCCCATACTCCCGGCTTCCTGTTTTGTGGCACCGGTGGTGTGGGAGCTAGACGCGACATTCAGCGGGCGCATGCACTGAGTCTGCTCCCCCCCAGTGTCCCGTCGGGCGTATGTACGTTCCGACTGTTGTCTGTGACCAGTTGATCTCATGGGTCCATACGTCACCCTCCTCTGGTCATCCGGGGATTGTTCGGACAGTGCGCTGTCTGACTGGGAAGTACTGGTGGCCTACCTTAGGTAGGGGCGTGAGGTTTTATGTCTCCTCCTGTCAGGTGTGTGCCCAGAGTAAGGCTCCTAGACACCTACCTAGAGGTAAGCTAAAACCTTTACCTATTCCACAACGACCATGGTCACATCTATCTGTGGATTTCTTAATGGATCTTCCTCCTTCTCAGGGGAATACCACGATCCTGGTCGTTGTGGATCGTTTCTCTAAGTCCTGTCGTCTCCTTCCGATGCCCGGTCTGCCTACGGCCCTACAGACTGCGGAGGCCCTGTTTCACCATGTCTTCCGGCACTATGGGATACCCGAGGATATAGTGTCTGATCGAGGTCCCCAGTTCACGTCGAGAGTCTGGAGGGCTTTTATGGAACAATTGGGGGTCTCGATTAGCCTTACCTCGGGTTTTCATCCTGAGAGTAATGGGCAGGTGGAGAGAGTCAATCAAGATGTGGGCAGGTTTTTGCGGTCATATTGCCAGGACGGGCCGGGAGAGTGGGCGAGGTTTGTACCCTGGGCAGAAATGGCGCATAATTCACTTCGCCACTCCTCAACTAGCCTCTCCCCTTTTCAAGTGGTGTTGGGTTATCAGCCGGTTCTGGCACCATGGCATCAGAGTCAGACCGAAGCTCCTGCGGTTGATGAGTGGTTCAAGTGCGCGGAGGAGACCTGGGAGGCTGTCACAGGTCACCTTCAACAGGCCGTGATGTGTCAGAAAACCAGTGCGGACCGTCACCGCAGTGAGGCCCCGGTGTACGCACCGGGGGATAGGGTCTGGCTCTCGACCCGAAACCTGCCCCTCCGCCTGCCATGCCGGAAGCTGGCTCCGCGGTTTGTGGGGCCATTTAAAGTCCTGAGGAGAGTGAACGAGGTGTGTTACAGGTTACAGCTTCCCCCTAATTATAAAATTAACCCCTCGTTCCATGTGTCCCTCCTCAGGCCGGTGGTGGTTGGTCCGCTCCAGGACTCTGAGGTGAGGGAGGTCCCTCCGCCTCCTTTGGACATCGAGGGGGTCCTTCAGTACCTTGTGGAGTGGGAGGGGTACGGACCAGAGGAGAGGTGCTGGGTCCCGAAGGAGGATATATTGGATCCGAATATGTTAAGGGAGTTTCATCTTCGCTGGCCGGATCGTCCTGCGCCTCGCCATCCGGGCCGTCCCCGAGGCGGTGTTGGCGCGCGCCGCTGGAGCCGCTGGCCGGGTACTGTCACGACTTCAACCGAAGTCGGTCCCTCTTCCTGTTCGGGCGGTGTTCGGCGTCACCGGTTTTCTAACCATCACCGATTCCTTCCTGTGTGTCTATTTGTTTTGGTTTTGATTGTTCCTGTTTTGTATTTCTCCCAATCACGCCCCTGTTATAATTTCCTCCTTTTCCCGTCTTCCCTTGTGCATGATTGTTTTGTCTTTTGACAGAGGAGGTTGCTACCGGTTTACTTCGTGCTCTGTGTAGGGCATTTGTTTTGTGAATTTCGGTACTCCGGTTGATGCAATCATACCCGTGTTTATTTTGGGGTTTTGTTTGGTGTGAGTATTGATCTACCAGTGTGCCTGTATGTTCTCTGGCGACTACATTAAAGTATACTCATATTTTGCATATCTCCTGCGCCTGACTCCTTCCACACACCCCGGACAACTTACATCAAATGGGAGAACTACATACATTAAGTGCTTTCATTTCTAAACATTTCTAAATAAAAGGTGACATTCTGTACTGTCGCCTAATATGAAACATTCTATCTCAAATCCAAAATGCTGGAGCATAGCACCAAATGTAAAACTGTAAGCTTCACTGTCCAAACACATATGGTGTGGACTATGTGTGCCTGGTAAACACATGTGGATCTGGTGAACAGTTATCACTTGTTGACCAACTACAGGAATACTGACCTCAGAGTCTCCAGTTTACAGTGGGGATTCCCCAGTCCAGCAGAGATCAGCTTCACTCCTGAATCCTTCAGGTCATTGTTACTCAGGTCCAGCTCTCTCAGGTGTGAGGGGTTTGACTCCAGAGCTGAGACCAGAGAAGCACAGCCTTTCTCTGTGACTCCACAGCCTGACAGCCTGACAAAGAGATCATCATGACTTCACAAACACACTGTTGATTTAACCAGTAGTGTAGAAGGACAATGGCAGATGCATTTGGTTTATTCTCCCAAACAACATATAAATTCACCTTCCGTCTCCTAGAACTGTCTGGTCATATTGTTATACTAATGTGAAAATCAATGCATGTATTCAATATGTTTCTCAATATAATATTATATACATATTATAATACATATTTTTCTCTAAACAGAATATTTCTTCCTGATGATTAGTTCTTATATGTCATTTTATTTACTCACAGAGCAGCTCTGGAGGCTTTGACCACTGGCAGCAGCCTCAGAAGACCTTCCTCTGATCTGGAGTATTTCTTCAGGTCAAACACATCCAGCTCCTTTTCTGAAGTCAGCAACACAAAGACCAGAGCTGACCACTGTGCAGGTGACAGGATGGGTTTTGAGAGACTTCCTGAGCTCAGGAAGCTTTGGATCTCCTCCACTAGAGAATGGTCATTCAGTTCATTCAGACAGTGGAACAGATTGATGCTCCTCTCTGGAGAGGGATTCTCCCCGATCTTCTCCTTGATGTACTTCACCGTTTTTTCATGGCTCTGTGAGCTGCTTCTTGTCTTTGTCAGTAGACCTCGTAAGTGCTTCTGATTGGACTCCAGTGAGAGGCCCAGAAGGAAGCGGAGGAAAAGGTCCAGGTTTCCCGTCTCACTTTGTAAGGCTTTATCCACAGCACTCTTGTAGAAAGTAACTTCAGGATTGTCTCTGAACAGCACAGAAAAGATACTGGAGTTTGAATGAGTTTCAGCCATTAGATTCTCATTGTTGTTGATGAATGAGAGGAACACATATACAGCAGCCAGAAACTCCTGAATGCTCAGATGCACGAAGCAGTACACCTTGTCCAGGTACAGAACACATTCCTCTTTAAAGAGCTGTGTGCACAATCCAGAGTACACTGAGGCTTCATTGACATCAATGCCAGCCTCGTTTAGGTCTTCTTCATAGAAAATCAGATTGCCATTCACAAGCTGTTGAAATGCCAGTTTTCCCAGTGACAGAATGCTCTCTTTATTCCAGTGTGGACCTGTCTCTTCTTTCCCAAGATACTTTTCATTCTTCTGTTTGGTATGAAACACCACAAGGTGTGTGTACATCTCAGTCAGAGTCTTGGGCATCTCTTCTCTCTTATGTTCCAGCATGTGTTCAAGGACTGTTGCAGAAATCCAACAGAAGACTGGAATGTGGCACATGATGTGGAGGCTCCTTGATGTCTTTATGTGTGAGATGATTCTGCTGGCCAGGTCCTCATCACTGAATCTCTTCCTGAAGTACTCCTCCTTCTGTGGGTCATTGAACCCTCGTACCTCTGTCACCTGGTCAACACACCCTGGAGGGATTTTATTGGCTGCTGCAGGTCGGGTAGTTATCCAGAGGAGAGCAGAGGGAAGCAGATTTCCCTTGATGAGATTTGTCAGCAGAACATCCACTGAGGTTGACTTTGTGACGTCACAACAGATCTTGTTCTTCTGGAAGTCTAGGGGCAGTCGGCACTCATCCAGACCATCAAAGATGAACAGAACTTTGTACTTATTGTAGTTGGAGATTCTTGATTCTTTGGTTTCCAATGAGAAGTGATTGAGAAGTTCAATGAAAGTGTTTTCCCCTTTCATCAAATTCAGCTCCCGAAAAGGGAATGAAAATACAAATTGGACATCCTGATTTGCTTTTCCTTCAGCCCAGTCCAGAATGAACTTCTGCACAGAGACTGTTTTTCCAATGCCAGCGACTCCTTTGTCAGAACAGTTCTGATAAGTTTGTCTTGTCCAGTTAAGGGTTTGAAGATGTCGTTACATTTGACTGCAGTCTCTGGTCTTGCTTGTTTCCTGGTTGTTGTCTCAATCTGTCTCAGCTCATGTTCATTATTGACCTCTCCTGTTCCACCCTCTGTGATGTAGAGCTCTGTGTAGATCTTATTGAGAAGTGTTGGGTTTCCTTGTTTAGCGATCCCCTCAAATACACATTGAAACTTCTTCTTTAGATTAGATTTGAGTTCACGTTGGCAAATCACAGCAAGTTCATCTGAATGAAGAAATAACACAGAGGATATTAATATTACATCTGTTTTAATGCCTACAGTATAGTAGGACTGTTATAAAGATTTAACTTATTCTCTTAACTGACTGTAATAATGTGTAAATGTTTTCATAATGCATTGCAGACTGGCGTGACTGATTATATTATTATTGGTATTATTGATGTTCTCTCTCTCTCTCTCTCTCTCTCTCTCTCTCTCTCTCTCTCTCTCTCTCTCTCTCTCTCTCTCTCTCTCTCTCTCTCTCTCTAAATTAATCACCACAACACATCCCTGCTGCTACTTGATGAGGTCACCAGGTGTTGTGTTAAGGCTGCTACAATATCATTAAGTTACACAGCTACTTCAGCTGTACTTTAGCTACAGCTTTTAAATGTTATAAAACAGCATTCAACACGAGGCAGACAGATCTTACATTTCTCCAGTGTGTCAGCAAGCTCCTTCTGGTTCATTTTCCTCAGGACGTGCAGTGTGATCTTCAGAGCCCCCTCTCTGGCACTGCTCTCCTGCTTCTCATCTTCAGCATCCACCACTTCCTTATCCTGCTTCTGACTCTCAAAGCCTTGTGGGAGTTCTGGACTAAGAATCCTCTTGAACATCTTCAGCTCGTTCTTCACAAATGTCATAATATTCTCTTCAAGCAACTGAAATAAATCAATTAAATAAGTTAAGCAAGAGAAGAAATGCTTTCTCATTAACACATTAATGAATGATTGACAGATCAACTTTACTTGAGGTAAACAAAAACAAATGTACATAACAGGACCACATACACTGAATATGGAGGCCAGGTCTGTTTGATGACTCTGGGAAGACTGACCACTGAGAATCTCTGACTCTGATCTCTCCTGTTGGTTTCTGTGGGCAAAACATGAGATTACATCTCCTCATCCAGGGAGTACACACACACACACACACACACGTTGCTGTTGTTTAATATTGTTTTAGGACTATGAAAACTGAAAGAAGGATTAGCCTATGGATTATGAAAACAACAAATAGAAATGGGAAAATGGGAGAGGAGAAATGACTAGAGACAGTGTTGTTTAACTCACTGACCATGACCCATGAGTTCTTCTTACCTTTGTTCAGTAGAAAAGTCTCCCTCTCTAAAGTGTATAGGTTGCTTCATAGACCAGTCACTCTTCATGGACACACAGCTGGGAACAGGGGAGGCTGGTCTCTCCTGCTTGATTGGGCTTCAACACAACAGAGACAAACATTACATCTCTCATCTACTCTGAGCTCAGATGGGGAAACATAAGAAGAGTTTCATTCCAAAACGCTGTATATTCATTTTCAAAACATTTCATAAATTATCTTTTATGTTTAAAGAATTTATGAATGAGATATTTTTTCTTCATTCCATGGGGTTGTTCAATGAAGTCTAATACTTCATGGTTTCATTTCAGATAATATAATATATTATAACATATAATCATGTTATTTTGCTAAATGCTATATATACTTTTCATTTTTTACTTTTTTTCTTTTTTCTTTTTTTTCTTTCTTTTTTTGGTAAATTATTTGGTAATTATTAAATTATTATCCTTTTCAGAAAGGTTGGTAAATTAGATTTTATTGTTTAAAGAAATGATGAAAGAGATTGGTGTGTTTTTTCACTATTTAATCATGGCATGGGGTTGTTCAATGACAGACATGTATTTGTTGAAAATCTATCACTTGATGGTTTCATTTCAGAGAGACAAATAATCATGTTATTTTGCTAAATGCTTTACATCTGCCCCACTCTAAGAGAAATCAGTAGTACTGCTAGGTTTTACACAGTAATACTATATATCTGCCTCCCTCTCAAAGAAATCAGTAGTACTGCTAGGTTTTACACAGTAATAATATATATCTGCGTCACTCTCAGAGAAATCAGTAGTACTGCTAGGTTTTACACAGTAATAATATATATCTGCCTCACTCTCAGAGAAATCAGTAGTACTGCTAGGTTTTATACAGTAATAATATATATCTGCCTCACTCTCAGAGAAATCAGTAGTACTGCTAGGTTTTACACAGTAATAATATATATCTGCCTCTCAGAGAAATCAGTAGTACTGCTAGGTTTTACACAGTCAAATGTGACCGACCGCCTCGATTCGGTCTAATGTAGCAACATTTGAAATTGTGTTTTTTACATTGGATAGAAGTAGAGACTCAGCTACAAAATGGTATATCAGACACTACAGTTGAGGAACAATGGGAAAATAATTCTGCTTTGAAAGATGTCCTTTGAATGTTTTGGTACATACTTACTATAATTAACTAAATGTATGGTGTTTTTGATTTAAGTCAGTTTCATTATTTGTTATGCTATAAATGGTTAATTTATGGTTGTAAGTGGTAAAATGAACTAGAAAATGTTGTATTTTGCAATTCTGAGTAATTCCTACTTTAGAAAGGAATGAAACATTCAGTACTGCAGTTCCTATATACTTCCAATAGATGGCAGCATAAGACCACAAATGAAATGTCAATAGATTAATTTATTTTCTCCCTGGATACAGCACCACTCCCCCTCACAGGAAAACTCCTGTGTGGCTTCTTTCTGTCCCTTTCCACACTGCTAACGCAAGAGGAAGGACTGAAACAGCATTTAACACATTACTGTGAAGTCATATAATGATGATTAATCTTTATTATTACCTGTTTTTATGCTCATGTTTTGAAATTATACTTCATTAATATAACGATTATCAATAAGCCTGAACACTAATTTAGTCACCTCTGGTGGAGGAAAACGTAGTTTCATAGTACATTCATTGTCAAATTCATCAACCAGCATCGACATTCATTGGTAAGGTAATATTATGAAACTGGGCTCCATGGCGGATGCAATGAACTAGTTTTCATCAGAAAAAGCCTTGTTAAAAATGTCATGTGTCCAGCCTACTGAGGAGCCCCGAAAATAATATTCAACAGTTCGGTCCTTGGACACAGAGGGGTTCAACACTAAAGTGACCGTCCATCTAGTGAAGAGAGGAGAACCGGACAGAGGTAGCCAGCATCCGTCAACGAGAGAGGAGAAGCCCTCCACGGGATTTAACAGGTGGAAGAAACAACCGGGAGCTCCATCGGTCCACAAGAAATGGAGACAGCCGGTGATGATGTAACTAGCTAGTTTACCGAGCTGTACCGACTAGCTTGGCTCGGTAGCAGGTCGTTTCTGTCCCTCATCTCGAGGAGGATGACGAATCCGGTCAACCACAAAATGAAACAAGGATAGAGAGTGAAAAGGATCTGGCTACACTCATACTGTCCCTGACTATTAAGCAAAAAGAAAACTGAACAAGAAACAATCAACTTCTGCGTCTCAACACTTTAACAAACTCCTTAGTTATTCCCCAAGATCACCTCAGCCCGCTCTGCGCGTAACCGGACAATATCCACACCGTACGGGGACGCGGACAGTTCTGTACGGGGACGCGGACAGTTCTGTACGGGGACGCGGACAGTTCTGTACGGGGACGCGGACAGTTCTGTACGGGGACGCGGACAGTTCTGTACAGGGATGCGGACAGTACCAGAACGCGGACATGAGCAGTGCCACACAATCAACTAAACCCAGTCTTTACAGTGGGTTACATTAGTAATATTCATTTATTATTATTATGTTAAACAAACATTCTACGTTTTTTATAACAATATGTTGAGATCTGGGCCCATATCCACAAAGCCTCTCAGAGTAGAGAATTGGTCGTATAAGTGCTGAGAATAAAGACATTTTACACTCATGGGTATAAATGAAAGCTATGCATGAAGTCTCTAGTCCCACCTAGTCGGCAGATATTTAGGACACCTCGTGAGCTGTCCTAAGTAGTTAAGAGTTAACAGCAGGTGTCTTGATAATACTATAGAATAATGCAGTGAGTCAGTGGTTCCTGAGCCACATGTAAATGCTTTGCAGTAGTTAAAAATAATGTTTTGATATTTCTATATGATCAATCCATAAATAATATAGACCTACATGCAACAGTATGTCTTGTGCTTTTGGCAATGATTTATGTATAAGAATTATGTATAACAAGTGATACCATGTATGTCTGCATAGCATTTTGTCTTCATTTTGGCAGATTAACTCATGCTTATTTCTGAAGAGAAACTCAGGTTTTCGCCCAACTGCTAAGGAGTTGGAGCTGTGGCTGGTTCGAATCCCGGGCCGGGCGCTGGAAAATACAGGCGGACTTGATCTGACCACTGGAGGGCTGCTGGGTTCACATCCTCAAAACATTAACCTTTCGTTGATCAGAACTCTAGAGGTTCTTCTTCACTGAACCCAAATATATATATAACTTTTAGTGGTTCCATATATTAAGGAAGTGATAGAAGCCTTTTTGGTTCTATAAGGAACCTTCTTTTCTAAGAGTGTATAATAAACACGTTTTTCTTTTGATTATTTAATTATCTACATCATGTTATTTCAAGTTCTCCCTTTGGAGCGCAACATCACATTGTTAAAAAAAAATATGCATTCCATTATATTAGGCAATAATTAGAGAAGGCAAAGTGGTCGTGTCATGTGAAAATTCTATCAAATGTCTTACATTGCAACGAGTACAGTCAGGGTGCCGTGGAACCCCTGCAGTACCTCCACAGACCCCGGATTAAGAACCCCTGCAGTACCTCCACAGACCCCGGATTGAGAACCCCTGCAGTACCTCCACAGACCCCGGATTGAGAACCCCTGCAGTACCTCCACAGACCCCGGATTGAGAACCCCTGCAGTAACTCCACAGACCCCGGATTGAGAACCCCTGCAGTACCTCCACAGACCCCGGATTGAGAACCCCTGCAGTACCTCCACAGACCCCGGATTGAGAACCCCTGCAGTACCTCCACAGACCCCGGATTGAGAACCCCTGCAGTACCTCCACAGACCCCGGATTGAGAATTCTTCATAAAACTGTCATCTTACCTCTTAGCTTTGGTGTCATGTCCCCCAGAGAGATGCATTTTAGAGGCAGGGCCCCCCTCCTCTCTCTCCCCAGAGAGACTCATTTTAGAGTACTGACCCCTAAACAGAGATCCAGCATGTTGGTTGTGGTTAACACGGTGACAACAATTATTGAATGTCAATTGTTCTCATTTATTCATTATCTCTTAGAAATAAAACATTTACTAACAGACATATCGAAACAGTCAGGTGATTTAATGCAATCACATGACCATGTAGTTGTGACATTTCATCTCCATGGTAACTGTCAATAATAATAAGTCACTGTTTGTTGTTGGCAGACTCACTAAACAGAGAACATCCCTGGTCATCCCTACTGCATCTTATCTGGCTCACTCACTATGTCTGAGTGTTGGAGTGTGAACCTGGCTATCCATCAATTCAATTAACAAGAACATTGTGCCGTCTTGTTTGCTTAATATAAGCAATTTTTAATTATTACTTTTACTTTTGATACTTAAGTATATTTTAGCAATTACATTTACTTTTGATACTTAATTATGTTTGAAACCAAATACTTTTTTACTATGTGACTTTCACTTTTACTTGAGTCATTTTCTATTAATGTATCTTTACTTTTACTCCAGTATGAGAATGCAGTACTTTTCCCACCACTGTTCTACCGCTCTAGAGACATATGAGCCTCAGTTTCAACAGACATTCTGTAACTGCGTCGGCTACAAAGTTACTTTCAATTTCACATCAGGAAATAAAGTAACGGTCACTGGGTGAAGTCGTTTTGCGTTGCCCGGCTCCCCGGGTGAGCAGAGTTTAGACATTTTAGACCATTCCATTGGTCCATAAATAAATGTCCCGTCACCTGTAGCACCGGGCCATGCAAAACGAGCATCCCACTGTCGCACTGAGACACAGAGTTCTAAACCCAGACGCGTTTCTTCAAGACATCCCTCTTACATTATTTTTGATAAACATATAATTTACTAGAAACCAAGTTTAGTTGTGTTTTTTTCCTCCAAAATAATTGTAAATTGGACTGCAAACCCAAAAGGTTTTAATTTGAGAATGTTCATTTGTATGCCTCAAATATTAAACTGTCTTAAAATATTAGATGATTAGTTGAATCAGGTGTGTAAGTGCTGGTAAGAACAAAAGGATTGAGAAACCCTGAGATCAACATAAAACCATATAATTGAAAAGCTCCTCCAGCATCTTTACCAGACGTTTTACTGATAACATGTAGACCTACTGATTAGTTTCCACTTTGAAAACTGCTGTCTGTCAGCAACTCAGCTCAAGTAGCAGTTCTACTAACTAGTAATATCTCATTCCAGGTATTCATTATCTTACTCTGTCCATTAGAATACATTATTGTTCAGAAATACTTACTTTATTTTTCAATAATCTCCATATGGTGTTTTCTGCTCTGTCGTCTCAAAATGGATCCTGAACAAAAGAACAACTTTACTTTCTGTTTCAATCAGCCGCCTCCCCACCCTGATAATAAAGTGTTTTATTGGTATCTTCCACTAGATGGCAGTAAACACCTGCTGTAACTAGACTTTACAACTTCAGTAACCCAGACACTAATGATGCTGCTGCTGCTCATAGCTCCTTTGGCTTTGATTGGCTACTTTGTGTCCATTATCTGAAGAAGCCTATTGTGGTGAAACGTCAGGAGGGCATTTTTTTAAATGTACTTTTAATCTTTTTTGGAAACTTTTAAATGAACCACATGGATTCTAACTGGGGACTCAGCTAAAACTAGACAAATACACTTTTCTTTTTGGGACCAAATAAATTGATACCAACAGTGGACAATTCCCAGCAAAAGCATGGGGCTCCAACTGTCAAGAGGAGAATAGGGGGAGTTTTCCCTTGGAGAACCCAGAGTGCAACATTGAGTCTCCATGTGTCAAGCAGTACAGAGAAACACCCTCTAGATGACAGCAGAGGCCTGCTCTTGGATCTACCCAGTCTAACCACCAGTTTAGTGACCTTGTTCCGGTACATGAGCCAGAAGCAGTGACATTGGTCAGCTACATGAGCCATAAGCAGTGTCATTGGTCAGGTACATGAGCCATAAGCAGTGTCATTGGTCAGGTACATGAGCCAGAAGCAGTGTCATTGGTCAGGTACATGAGCCAGAAGCAGTGTCATTGGATGAACTGCTACACAAAAGACCCACTAAAGGTAAAGAACACTCCGTAATGTTCACAACCACATTTACTTTGACCTGGTGAAAAGTGGGAGATGCGGTCAAGAAACACTGGCATGTTTTATCATGGGACCCAGCTTTGCCGGCTGAATTTATAAATCCACCACTTATTGTGTAGAGGAGAGGTCACAATTTACCTGTTGAATTGGTTCATGCCAACTGCCAGCCACAATAGAAAACCAGCCAGGCTCTTTTACGCCCTCTTCCAGATGGTAGCTATACATGCAGAGGATGCGCACAGTGCAACAATATGATGAAGTGGGAATATTTCTGCCACCCACATACAGGAAAACGGATCCAAATAAATGGCATTATTACGTGCTCCACCACCCATGTTATCTACATCATTACGTGTTCCACCACCCATGTTATCTACATTATTACGTGCTCCACCACCCATGTTATCTACATTATTTCGTGCTTCACCACCCATGTTATCTACATTATTACGTGCACCACCACCCATGTTATCTACATTATTACGTGCTCCACCACCCATGTTATCTACATTATTACGTGTTCCACCACCCATGGTATCTACATTATTATGTGCTCCACCACCCATGTTATCTACATTATTACGTGCTCCACCACCCATGTTATCTACATTATTACGTGCTCCACCACCCATGTTATCTACATTATTACGTGCTCCACCACCCATGTTATCTACATTATTACGTGCTCCACCACCCATGTTATCTACATTATTACATGCCTCACCACCCATGTTATCTACATTATTAAATGTCCATGTGGGCTCTGCTGTGTCGGTAAAACCTCTCGTTCTCTCAAACAGAGAATCAGTGAACATAAAAGTTCAATCAGGAGAAAGGACAGGGATTATCCAGTCGCAGTACATTTTAATGACCTAAAACATGACATTTCTACCTTTAGATTTAGTGGCATAGAGAAAGTTAAGATATCAGACAGGGGAGGTGATACTATTAACACTCTGAATAAAAGAGAAGGTTTTGGGATTTTCACCCTCCAGACATTATTTCCTAAAGGACTTAATGATGAAATGCCTACGTATGTTATGTTGTGAATTTGAACATGAATTATGTCCCTATTTCAGATTACTCTGATGTTTTTCGTACGATGTACCCAATGATTAATGAAGACTTGCTATGTCCTCATTGTGGTTTTACAGACGTGTTTAATACGTCTTATTTCCACACTTGATTTGAATATTGATGAAATGCATATTGTTATATTTGGTAGCACTTCTATGTTTTCCCTTCGCCTCTGTCGTGGAAAAAATGATCTTTAAATTATGACATTCATACAAGAAACTTGTGAATTCAATAATACCTTTAATTAAGCACAATTAAAGGGAGCTGACCTAGGAAACAGCTGACTCTGTGTCTCAGAGCACAGCCTTTATAGTATTCTCCTTACATTAAATACATAGACCCCTCCCCAAGCTTTACAGCTTCCCATATGTCCTGTTTCAATAGGGGTCTTTGTTATATTGTCTTCTGGCATCCTGCTTTTCCTCAGATCTTAATCAGTTCCAAATGGCCTTCCTGCTGACCTTCTCCTCAGCTCTGTTTATTCAGTACCACATGTCCCTCTGCTGACCCTCTGCTCCTTAGGTCTGTTTGTTCAACTATTCAGCTTCAACAAATCCTATACATTATGTATGTCTTTCTGTCCTACCACTTCAAAGTAATCAATCAGAATACTGAAAATGTAATAATTGTAATGAGTTAATCTCCCACAACTATCTAAGTTAAGCTTGTTTTAGCACTTAAGCTTCATTATCAATACTATCATGTTGTCTGCTATCACATAGTACATTAATTAAATTAATCAATGTGTCTTAGCCATGTTTCTACCACCACACTACAACCCCATTGAAGTTTACATTATACACGGTTAAGGTCTTTGTGTGTGAGATCATAATAGTTTCCTCTTCAACTGAATACAACCCATTTCTATGTACTGAACACAACCCCGATTACTGTCCTGTCATATTGTTATCAATATTAAAACATTTCCACCTGTCTTCTTCCATCTATTACAGCACTGTCATATTGTGATCAATATTAAAACATTTCCACCTCTCTTCTTCTATCGATTACTGTACTGTCATATTGTGATCACTATTAAAACATTTCCACCTCTCTTCTTCTATCTATTACTGTACTGTCATATTGTGATCACTATTAAAACATTTCCACCTCTCTTCTTCTATCTATTACTGTACTGTCATATTGTGATCAATATTAAAACATTTACACCTCTCTTCTTCTATCTATTACTGTACTGTCATATTGTGATCACTATTAAAACATTTCCACCTCTCTTCTTCTATCTATTACTGTACTGTCATATTGTGATCAATATTAAAACATTTACACCTCTCTTCTTCCATCTAATACTGTACTGTCATATTGTGATCAGTATTAAAACATTTCCACCTCTCTGCTTCTATCTAATACAGCACTGTCATATTGTGATCAATATTAAAACATTTCCACCTCTCTTCTTCTATGGATTACTGTACTGTCATATTGTGATCAATAATAAAACATTCCACCTCTCTTCTTCCATCTAATACTGTACTGTCATATTGTGATCACTATTAAAACATTTCCACCTCTCTTCTTCCATCTATTACTGTACTGTCATATTGTTATCAATATTAAAACATTTCCACCTGTCTTCTTCCATCTATTACAGCACTGTCATATTGTGATCAACATTAAAACATGTCTACCTCTCTTCTTCTATCGATTACTGTACTGTCATATTGTGATCAATATTAAAACATTTACACCTCTCTTCTTCCATCTAATACTGTACTGTCATATTGTGATCAATATTAAAACATTTCCACCTCTCTTCTTCCATCTAATCCAGATTGTTGTGTCAAGAATTTGACAAATAAACATTTTACAATATTTACAAACACCAAGAAGCCCAATAACAACAAGATCAATGACTTTTAAATGAAACAGTTTTAATAACACAGTGTGGTGATTCATTCTATTAATGACTATTAAAATGTCAACTTCAGTGGTTTATAATATTTAGATATAATAATAATATTTGAACTCATGACTAGAGAGATATTCTACATTGTTGCTCCAGTGTGTCTTACTGAACATGACCATGATTAGAGTGAAACATCATGTAGTGTTTGACACAGGGACCACCGGACACAGGGACACTGAGGAGCCACAACCCCAAAGATGAAACCCTGGATAGAGGGGCTCAGTGAATGTGGAGGTGAATGTGATCAGGTGGGTCAGTGTGTCAGAGGAGACTCTGTAGAAGGACAGAGTGCCGGCTGGCCAGTCCAGATACACTCCTACTCTGTGGGAGCTGGAGGGGCGGACGTCTATGTTATTCGGATTCTTATTGTGCCAGGCAGTGTAACTGTTGTCAGAACAGCGCAGACTCCAGGACTTGTCATTCCATCCAAGCCAACAGTCATCACCCCCTTCTCTCCTGCTGATTCCTTTATATGCCACTCCTACATCAGCCTCTCCCCCACTCCACTCTACCTCCCAGTAACAGCGACCAGTCAGACCCTCTCTACACAACACCTCTCCACAGTACTCAAATCTCTCTGGGTGATCAGGATACAGATGGTACTTTCCCATATGTGTCACCTTTCTGTTCTCCTCAGACAGAAAACTGTATCTGAATACTGTGTTTGGGTCCAGTGTGAGATCACAGGCATCTGATGGATGAAACCAGACACAATATTAGAAATCATCATCATTCACATTAGAATGTTAACTCACTTTTCACTAATTCATTTAATGTAGATGTTTCTAGGTATCAAAAGGAGAAGTTAAGGTAACTGGAGACTTGTTGAATGATCATATTTTATACTGTATAGTAATATAAACACAATTATTCCCAATAATCACACACACACACACACCTGTATACATCACGAACACAAACACACATTTCTTATGTAACACAAATAAGCCACACACATAAACACGAATTGTCAAAGCAACTCTTTGTAAACTTTGGCGTCCCTGAGTTCTGCTTCTGTAGAACTACAGCTGATATTTAATATGACCAAGTAAGTAATGATGGTGGTCTTTGACTTTGACTTGAATTAAGACTTATTCTTAGTCATATTCTTCACAGCAGTCAACACTCACATTTTCTAAGCCCAGGTTTCATTGTGTTCTCTCCACCATGTTCCACACTGTAGCGGTAAGCAGAAGAACAGACAGTCATTGAGTGATATACACACACACCTTTGTCCAAGTGGTGGTCAGAATGTTTGTCTTAACTAGCCTGATAAGTCCAACATGTCTGATATGAACATTGACATAAACCCTCTACATACATGTTTCATATTAGGCGACAGTACAGAATGTCACCTTTTATTTGAGGGTATTCATACATATATATTTTACCATTTAGATATTAAAAAACTTTATGTATACAGTCCTCCCATTTGAACAAGTCAGAATTAGTTGGAGAAATTCACTTATATTGTATTAAAGTAGTCAATAGTTTAGTATTTGGTCCCATATTCCATGCCTGCAGTGATTACATCAAGCTTGTGATTCTACTAACTTGATGAATCCATTTGTAGTTTGTCTTGGTTGTGTTTTGGATGATGTTTTTCCTAATAGAAACTGAATGGTGAATAATGTCCTGTCATTTTGGAGTCACTTCACTTGTATTGTCAGTAAGAATAGAAGATGTTTCTGAACACTTCTACATTCATGTGGATTCTACCATGATCATGAATAATCATGAATGAATCGTGAATGATGATGAATGAGAAAGCTAGAGAGGCACAAAGATCAGACCCCCTCTGTTATTGGTAATGGTGAGAGGTTAGCATGTTTTGTTGTAGCCTCTGTTATTGGTAATGGTGAGAGGTTAGCATGTTTTGTTGTAGCCTCTGTTATTGGTAATGGTGAGAGGTTAGCATGTTTTGTTGTAGCCTCTGTTATTGGTAATGGTGAGAGGTTAGCATGTTTTGTTGTAGTCTCTGTTATTGGTAATGGTGAGAGGTTAACATGTTTTGTTGTATCCTCTGTTATTGGTAATGGTGAGAGGTTAGCATGTTTTGTTGTAGCCTCTGTTATTGGTAATGGTGAGAGGTTAGCATGTTTTGTTGTAGCCTCTGTTATTGGTAATGGTGAGAGGTTAGCATGTTTTGTTGTAGCCTCTGTTATTGGTAATGGTGAGAGGTTAGCATGTTTTGTTGTAGCCTCTGTTATTGGTAATGGTGAGAAAGTTGAGGTAATAATGAGACTATAAGGAGTACCAGTACTGAGTCAATGTGCAGGGGTACCAGGTAGTTGAGGTAATAATGAGACTATAAGGAGTACCAGTACTGAGTCAATGTGCAGGGGTACCAGGTAGTTGAGGTAATAATGAGACTATAAGGAGTACCAGTACTGAGTCAATGTGCAGGGGTACCAGGTAGTTGAGGTAATAATGAGACTATAAGGAGTACCAGTACTGAGTCAATGTGCAGGGGTACCAGGTAGTTGAGGTAATAACGAGACTATAAGGAGTACCAGTACTGAGTCAATGTGCAGGGGTACCAGGTAGTTGAGGTATTAATGAGACTATAAGGAGTACCAGTACTGAGTCAATGTGCAGGGGTACCAGGTAGTTGAGGTAATAATGAGGCTATAAGGAGTACCAGTACTGAGTCAATGTGCAGGAGTACCAGGTAGTTGAGGTAATAATGAGACTTTAAGGAGTACCAGTACTGAGTCAATGTGCAGGGGTACCAGGTAGTTGAGGTAATAATGAGACTATAAAGAGTACCAGTACTGAGTCAATGTGCAGGGGTACCAGGTAGTTGAGGTAATAATGAGACTATAAGGAGTACCAGTACTGAGTCAATGTGCAGGGGTACCAGGTAGTTGAGGTAATAATGAGACTATAAGGAGTACCAGTACTGAGTCAATGTGCAGGGGTACCAGGTAGTTGAGGTAATAATGAGGCTATAAGGAGTGCCAGTACTGAGTCAATGTGCAGGGGTACCAGGTAGTTGAGGTAATAATGAGTCAATAAGTAGTACCAGTACTGAGTCAATGTGCAGGGGTAACAGGTAGTTGAGGTAATGAGACTATAAAGAGTACCAGTACTGAGTCAATGTGCAGGGGTACCAGGTAGTTGAGGTAATAATGAGACTATAAGGAGTGCCAGTACTGAGTCAATGTGCAGGGGTACCAGGTAGTTGAGGTAATAATGAGGCTATAAGGAGTACCAGTACTGAGTCAATGTGCAGTGGTACCAGGTAGTTGAGGTAATAATGAGACTATAAGGAGTACCAGTACTGAGTCAATGTGCAGGGGTACCAGGTAGTTGAGGTAATAATGAGGCTATAAGGAGTATCAATACTGAGTCAATGTGCAGGGGTACCAGGTAGTTGAGGTAATAATGAGACTATAAGGAGTATCAATACTGAGTCAATGTGCAGGGGTACCAGGTAGTTGAGGTAATAATGAGGCTATAAGGAGTACCAGTACTGAGTCAATGTGCAGGGGTACCAGGTAGTTGAGGTAATAATGAGGCTATAAGGAGTATCAATACTGAGTCAATGTGCAGGGGTACCAGGGAGATGAGGTAATAATGAGGCTATAAGGAGTATCAATACTGAGTCAATGTGCAGGGGTACCAGGTAGTTGAGGTAATAATGAGACTATAAGGAGTACCAGGACTGAGTCAATGTGCAGGGGTACCAGGTAGTTGAGGTAATAATGAGGCTATAAGGAGTATCAATACTGAGTCAATGTGCAGGGGTACCAGGTAGTTGAGGTAATAATGAGACTATAAGGAGTACCAGTACTGAGTCAATGTACAGGGGTACCAGGTAGTTGAGGTAATAATGAGACTATAAGGAGTACCAGTACTGAGTCAATGTGCAGGGGTACCAGGTAGTTGAGGTAATAATGAGACTATAAGGAGTACCAGTACTGAGTCAATGTGCAGGGCTACCAGGTAGATGAGGTAATAATGAGACTATAAGGAGTACCAGTACTGAGTCAATGTGCAGGGGTACCAGGTAGTTGAGGTAATAATGAGACTATAAGGAGTACCAGTACTGAGTCAATGTGCAGGAGTACCAGGTAGTTGAGGTAATAATGAGACTATAAGGAGTACCAGTACTGAGTCAATGTGCAGGGGTACCAGGTAGTTGAGGTAATAATGAGACTATAAGGAGTACCATTACTGAGTCAATGTGCAGGGGTACCAGGTAGTTGAGGTAATAATGAGACTATAAGGAGTACCAGTACTGAGTCAATGTGCAGGGGTACCAGATAGTTGAGGTAATAATGAGACTATAAGGAGTACCAGTACTGAGTCAATGTGCAGGGGTACCAGATAGTTGAGGTAATAATGAGACTATAAGGAGTACCAGTACTGAGTCAATGTGCAGGGGTACCAGATAGTTGAGGTAATAATGAGACTATAAGGAGTACCAGTACTGAGTCAATGTGCAGGGGTACCAGGTAGTTGAGGTAATAATGAGACTATAAGGAGTACCAGTACTGAGTCAATGTGTAGGGGTACCAGATAGTTAGACCAGATAGACAGGTAATTGATGTAATATGTACATGTAGGTTAAAAGTAACTAGACAATCAGGACACACACACACAGGGAGGGAGGGAATGTTGTGTTTGTTTAATATTGTTTTAGGACTATGAAAATGGACAGAAGGATTAGCCTATGGATTATGAAAACAACAAAAAGAAATGGGAAAATGGGAGAGGAGAAATGACTAGAGACAGTGTTGTTTAACTCACTGACCATGACCCATGAGTTCTTCTTACCTTTGTTCAGTAGAAAAGTCTCCATCCCTAAAGTATATAGGTTGACCCATAGACCAGTCACTCTTCATGGACACACAGCTGGGTACAGGGGAGGCTGGTCTCCTCCGCTTGATTGGGCTTCAACACAGAGACAAACATTACATCTCCAATCTAACTGCTAGGTTTTACACAGTAATATTATATGTCTGCCTCACTCTCAGAGAAATCAGTAGTACTGCTAGGTTTAACACAGTAATAATTTATTATCTGCCTCACTTTCAGAGAAATCAGTAGTACTGCTAGGTTTTACACAGTAATAATATATATCTGCCTCACTCTCAGAGAAATCAGTAGTACTGCTAGGTTTTACACAGTAATAATATATATCTGCCTCACTCTCAGAGAAATCAGTAGTACTGCTAGGTTTTACACAGTAATAATATATATCTGCCTCACTCTCAGAGAAATCAGTAGTACTGCTAGGTTTTACACAGTAATAATATACGTATATCTGCCTCACTCTCAGAGAAATCAGTAGTTCTGCTATGTTTTACACAGTAATAATATATATCTGCCTCACTCTCAGAGAAATCAGTAGTACTGCTAGGTTTTACACAGTCAAATGTGACCGACCGGCTCGATTCGGTCTTATTTAGCAAAATCTTAGCAAAATCTTAAATTGTGTTTTTCACATTAGATAAAGTAGAGACTAAGACGCAAGAGAGGGGCATGTTGAAGTAAATTTACTAACCGGGATGGTTGAATGATGTAATTTATTGGAGGGCTGGGAGACGCACTCTTGTCTTTTCTATTCCGAGGTTGTTTACTCACAATATCAGATATTAAGATGATTTTTTATAATGCGTGTATACTAAGGTTGAGATTCTGACTAGTGATAATTTACCCGGGGTTCAATACCTGTTTTAGTCACTATTTTTGTTGCTCTCCCAAATGCAACACAGCCCTAATAGGAGTGCTGCCCCCAGTAAAAGCCCTGACGGAGGCGGCGGAGTGTTTTTGTGACCCCAAAGTGTCCAGTCCCCACCCCCCCATGAGTACTCTGGAGCACAGCCTCCCGCAGTGCTTTTGGGACCATCACCTGCCACCTCTCCTCTCCCATAGCTGTCTCCTTCCATGCCCGCTGTAGCACGCCAACAGCCAGCCGCAGTCTCTCAAACTCTGACCACAACCCTTTGGTCGCGTGTGAGAGCGCTGTCACCTCTTCCCACGGCGGCCTCACCTGCGCCTCTACCCACTGTAGCACTGGCTGTAGGTCTGTGTCCCGTCCCTGCTGCTGCCCCCATTCAGCCACGTTGACAGTCTGCAGCTCACAGCAGACAGGCCCGCTCGCCCGACACACTGTGGCACAGACGCCCTCCTCTGCACACAGCTCGCTCTCACGTCCCTCTCTCCGCTCACAGTGGCGGCAGCCGTCTGCAGTACAGGGCCGACAGGACATGGCGTCGGCGTTGGAGTGGCGTGCCCCTGCCCTGTGCACCACTGTAAAGGTATACGGGCTGAGTGGTCAGTCCTTACAGTAAAGGGCAGGCCACCCAGGTAGTACTTGAAGTGTTCGATGGAAGCCGCAACAGCCAAGAGCTCCCGCCGGGTGACACCGTAGCGGTGCTCATGTTTTTCAAATGTTTTGTTGAAGTAAGCCACCACTCTCTCCCCCTCTGGCCCCACTTGGGCCAGCACCCCACCCATGCCCACATTGCTCACGTCTGTGTCCAGGATAAAGGGCAAGGTGAGGTCAGGGGGGGCGAGCACGGGGGCCTCGATCAGTGCACGTTTGAGGGTGTTGAAGGCCTCCTCACACTCCACTGTCCAAGTGAAGGCCTTGTCCTTCAGCAGCAGGCGGTTCAGGGGTACAAACCTCCGGTAGTACGAGGCCAGGCCCAGGAAGCTTTTCAGCTGACGCTGGTCAGTTGAGGTGGGCCAGTCTCGGACAGCCCCCACCTTGTCCTCCATGGTGTTGATCCCCTCCTTCCCTACTCGGTGGCCCAAGAAGGACACCTCTCTCCTCATGAAGTGGCACTTCTAGGGGTGGAGCTTCAGACCTGCCGCAGCCACCCGCTCCAGCACACGCCGTAGCGCCACCAGGGCTGACTGGAAGGAGCTGCCATGGACCAGGATGTCATTGAGGTATACCAGACACTGCTGTCTGGGGATGCCATCCAGCACCCTGTCCATCAAACGCTCAAAAGTAGCTGGAGCGTTGCACAGGCCGAAGCACAGGACCTTGAACTGCCAGTGTCCTCTGTTAGTGGAGAACGCAGTTTTGGCTCTGGCCTCTGGGGAGAGGGGCACCTGCCATTAGCCACTGCGAAGGTCTAGTGAGGAGAACCAGGAGGACCCCCTAACCAGGTCCAGCGACTCATCGATACGTGGTATGGGGTATGAGTCCTTCCTGCTTACCTCATTCAGCCGCCTGTAGTCCGCATAGAACCTCAGCTTGCCCCCCTTCTTAGGAACCATGACGACTGGCGCCGCCCAGGGGCTGTCTGAGGGCTCGATGATGTCTGCCCGTTGCATCTCCAACACAGCCTTGTCTGCCGCCACCTGGCGTACCAGCGGGATACGGCGGGGACGCATCTTGATGGGTCGAGCATCACCTGTGTCGATCTCATGCTGCACCAGATGAGTCTGCCCCATCTCTTCCTCACTCAGCGCAAAGCTGTCTCTGAATTCAAACAGCAACTGCCACAACCGTTCCTGCTGCTCAATCTCGTATCTCAACTTCACACAGGCTACTGTTCGGCTGTAGCCCACGCCAAACAAATGAAGGGTACCCCCCAAACCAAACGTGAAGGCCAGACGTAAGAGAGAGAACAATGGCTAAACCTGGTCTTAACTTCCAATGCTCCACCCCCCTTCCCAGCCCCCCTCCACGCCACTCCGCCAATCACCAGGATGCCCGGTATCAGAACATTCCAGGCATTCCCGTGATTGACAGATAGCAGGTTGATTGGCATGTCGGACCCCGGGAACACTGGATACTGGTAAGTACAACACAAACAACTAATAGCCTGACACATAACACACAGCTGTCTGTGCGGGTAGCTACAGTATTATGAAACTGGGCTCGGACAGTTCCAGAACGCGGACATGAGCAGTGCAACACAATCAACTAAACCCAGTCTTTACAGTGGGTTACATTAGTAATATTCATTTATTATTATTATGTTAAACAAACATTCTACGTTTTTTATAACAATATGTTGAGATCTGGGCCCATATCCACAAAGCGTCTCAGAGTAGAGAATTGGTCGTATAAGTGCTGAGAATAAAGACATTTTACACTTATGGGTATAAATGAAAGCTATGCATGAAGTCTCTAGTCCCACCTAGTCGGCAGATATTTAGGACACCTCATGAGCTGTCCTAAGTAGTTAAGAGTTAACAGCAGGTGTCTTGATAATACTATAGAATAATACAGTGAGTCAGTGGTTCCTGCGCCACATGTAATTGCTTTGTAGAAGTTAAAAATAATGTTTTATATTTCTATATAATCAATCCATAAATAATATAGACCTACACGCAACAGTATGTCTTGCTCTTTTGACAATGATTTGTGTATAATAATTATGTATCACAAGTGATACTATGTATGCCTGCATAGCATTTTGTCTTCATTTTGGCAGATTAACTCATGCTTATTTCTGAAGATTAACTCAGGTTTTCGCCCAGCGGCTAAGGAGTTGGAGCTGTGGCAGGAGTTGGACCTGTGGCTGAAAGGTGGCTGGTTTGAATCCCTTGCCAGGCGCTGGAAAAAAACAGGCGGAATTTATCTGACCACTGGAGGGCTGCTGGCTTCACATCCTCAAAATATTCACTTTTCGTTGGTGCCTTGAGCAAGGCCCTAAACCCCAAAACAGTCTCTCCTTCCAGGGGAGCTGCACTGCAGCTTGAACCTTTGCTTGTCTCAACTGTATGTGTGAGGTCGGCCTCAATTCCTCAATTAACATAATTTCATAACCAGCACAGGTGTCACAAAACTCAAAAATAGCATAAAATAAATCACTTAACAGATCTTCCTCTGTTGGCAATCTAAAGGGTCCCAGCTACACAATAAATTGTTGTTTTGTTTGATAAAGTCCCTCATTATATCCCAAAACCTCCTTTTGGTTGGCGCGTTTTGTTCAGTAATCCACCCATTCCTCTCGGTCAACATACAGGCAAATGAAACCGAAAATGTTACAGATTAAGCTTTGTCCAAACAAGTCAAACAACGTCCCTAATCAACCCTCAGGTTCCCTAATATGTAAATAAACTATAATATTTCAGATGGAAAATACCCTGCTCAATAGAAAATAAAAATAATGAAGAGCGCGCACACAGTCAAACAGTAGAGTCCTTTTCACGAGACACCAGGAAGAACTGCTTATACTCGTTGCTTGAAAACCATGTCTAAAGACTGTTGACATCTAGTGTAAACGTTTGGAACTGCAATCTGGGAGCTTAATCCCTCTGTAGTGAAAAGCAAGTCAATGGAAAAACTGTGACATCAACAAATTCCATTTTCCGGATATATTTTCCTCTGTTTTTTGCCTACTATATCAGTTCTGTTATACTCACAGACATTATTTTAACAGTTTTAGAAACTTCAGAGTGGTTCTATCAAATACTACTAATTATGTGCATTTCCTAGTTTCTGGGCCTGAGTAACAGGCATTTTACTTTGGGCATGCCAGACTCTCTGAACTTCCAAACACTGCCCCCTGGCCCTAACAGGCTAATTAAACAACATTGTCATCTCACCTCTTATCTTTGGTATCATGTTCCCCAGAGAGACTCATTTTAGAGGCAGGGCCCCCCTCCTCTCTCTCCCCAGAGAGACTCATTTTAGAGGCAGGGCCCCCCTCCTCTCTCTCCCCAGAGAGACTCATTTTAGAGGCAGGGCCCCCCTTCTCTCTCTCCCCAGAGAGACTCATTTTAGAGCACTGACCCCTAAACAGAGATCCAACATGTTGGTTGTGGTTAACACAGTGACAACTAATTATTGAATGTCAATTGTTCATTTTTACTCAATATCTCTTAGAAATAAAACATTTACTAACAGACACATCCAAACAGTCAGGTGATTTAATGCAATCACATGAACATGTAATTATTACTGATATTTGTCACCTCATCTCCATGTTTAGTGTCAATAATAATAATAATAATATAAATAATATAATATAACAACAATAATAATAGTAATATAATATTAATATAATATAATAATCTCACTTTCTTTTTTAATAATGTCTCTCATTCTAGTGTGTTGCTTTGTTCAACAGGTATGTTATTATTATGCTGTTACTGTGTCTTTTAATAATGTCTCTCATTCTAGTGTGTTGCTTTGTTCAACAGGTATGTTATTATTCTGCTGTTACTGTGTCTTTTAATAATGTCTCTCATTCTAGTGTGCTGCTTTGTTCAACAGGTATGTTATTATTCTGCTGTTACTGTGTCTTTTAATAATGTCTCTCATTCTAGTGTGTTGCTTTGTTCAACAGGTATGTTATTATTCTGCTGTTACTGAATTCAGTTCATAATAACAATGTTAAGAAAAGTCTGTTCAGTGGTTTCATACCAAATTACACAGGAAGCAGGAGATCATTGTAATTTAGAAAACAACACATGTTCTGATATTCTGAAAGATGATTTAGAACTATGATACATTAACATGTTTACAAATTGTAAAATGACCACGATGTACGAGTCGTATAATACGATATATGAACAACATGTTATTGAATTTGACTTGCCTACACCCAGTTAGCGCCATTTTGTATAATTGAACTGTCACGTACCTGTCCCAGGTGAAATGGACTGTTAGATCTGAATGTTTTACTGTCATTCACTATACTAAAATAAAACCATACATTTAATTTCCCTACACACTTTACAATAATCCCTGGGAAGATTCTTACCTTGTAGCCTGAATTCACAACCAGAACATGTCAAGTCATTGAGATATGTTCCGTTGTGCTGAGAGAGCACCTTCCTGATGACAAGTGGCTCTGTATCTATGTTCTAGGTACAGTTGATCTTTGGATGCAATAATATCTGGTCAAAGTCTAGTGACACAACACCATAGTATATCATAAACATAACAGTAGTTTAACCTTTGGCCAGTAAAGGCCATGGCATACTATACAATGTAGAATCATAATGATGGATCCAGTTTCAACATATCTCTAACTTTAAAGTATACAATGGGGTCCCAACTCAAATCAAATCAAATGTTATTGGTCACATACAAATGGTTAGCAGATGTTAATGCGAGTGTAGCGAAATGCTTGTGCTTCTAGTTCCAACAGTGCAGTAATATCTAACAAGTAATCTAACAATTCCCCACCAACTACCTAATACACACAACTCTAAAGGGGTGAATGAATGTACATATAAATATAAATATATGGATGAGTGATGGCCGACCGGCATAGGCAAGGTGCAATAGATTGTATAAAATACAGTATATACATGTGAGATGAGTAATGTAAGATATGTAAACATTATTAAAGTGGCATTATTTAAAGTCCCATTGTTTAAAGTGACCAGTGATCCATTTATTAAAGTGTCCAGTCATTGGGTCTCAGTGTAGGTAGCAGCCTCTCTGAGTTAGTGATGGCTGTTAACTCTTAGGGCTAGGTGGGCCACCTCGACAACATCCGGTGAAATTGCAGAGTGCCAAATTCAAAATACAAAATTCATAATATTAAACATTCATGAAAATACAAGTGTCATACATGATTCTTTGTAATAAATCCGCGTTGTCTTATTTACAATAGGCTTGACGGCGAAAGCATAGCATTTGATTGTCTCAGGACAGCGCCCCGCATACATTCAGCATAATCATATTTTCCAAAGCAATAAATACTTATTTCCCTCATTAAAATGTTAATCAATTTATAACATTTTTCACATGCGTTTTTCTGGATATTTTTGTTGTTATACTGTCTCTTACTGTTCAAATAAACCTACCATTAAAATTATAGACTGATCATTTCTTTGTCAGTCGGCAAATGTACAAAATCAGCAGGGGATCAACTACTTTTTTCCCTCAATGTATAAGAGATGTCTCTGTGTGTGTGTGTGTGTGTGTGTGTGTGTGTGTGTGTGTGTGTGTGTGTGTGTGTGTGTGTGTGTGTGTGTGTGTGTGTGTGTGTGTGTGTGTGTGTGTGTGTGTGTGTGTGTGTGTGTGTGTCTGTGTGTGTGTGTGTGTGTGTGTGTGTGTGGAAGGTCTTTGAAACACCTGTCTGAAAACAGTGGAGTCCTGTGGCGTCCGAGGATCTCATGACCTCTGAACTTCCAAAAGACCCGTCGGCATAACAAATGGTGGTCAGATTTATTTATTTTTAAATGTCAGAATCCTGTTTCTCAGGATGTGTCGCAATCAATCAGAACATCCTCTAAACAAAGAGATACCTGTCCCCCTACTCCCCTGTAAGCAGAGAGTCCCTACAATGTCTCATTGAGGACACAGTAGCTTTGCAGCTCTGAAGACAGAACGGCTGAAAGATCATCAGGGAATCCTTTATCCCCCATGGAGAGTTCTGAAGGTGAGTTGAAATTACAGTATAATGAATGCTTTTTATGTCTAAATATGCCTGTTTATAAATATGAAAGATTGTATATTATAAAATGAATGTTTTATTAATAAGTTATTATATAACCACATACATTTATATTTATATATATTGAATGAGAGGAGGGGTTATTGATACATGTTTTATTTATTTGTTTAACCAGAATGGACTAGGGCCTACATAGGTATTTATTCCCAAAATGTTTTGGATAAAACATATTTATCAGGCGGTTAAATAACAATCACTAACTCAGAGGCTGACGCCACCTAATGGATCAATGGCACCACCTAGTGGTTGTTCAGTTACATAACCAAACATTACATGACTTTTTCAGTTTAGATGTTGCTTGTTGAATGTAGCATAATAATAACATAAATAAATATATATGTGATCATATTTACCCCCCTGCACACCTATTCTCTCTCTCTTTCTCTCCCTCTCTCTGTCTCTCTCTCTCTCTCTCTGCTCTCTCTCTCTCTCTCTGCTCTCTCTCTCTGTCTCTCTGCATGCTGGGAGTGTTTGGTGCACGCTGGGAATTATGTGAGTGAGTGCGAGTGTTGTGAAGAGTTAGATATTCTGGGTTTTCTTTCGGTTTTCCTTTTCTCCTATGCATGATTAAGGTTATTATTTTTATTTACTTGTGGTATAATTAAGACTGTTGTTGTTTTTTCGTGTCGGCGGGGATGGCGACCCGAATCGACACACATTGCACAAAATGTTTTTTTGTCGATTAACATCTCTCACTATTTTAAATTATTTATTTACATTTTTGAATTTCAATAGCTCATTGGTCATATGACCTACTGGACTCAAACAAGGTTCATAATGTCCACTGACTACCCTTCTATGTTGCACAGCCTTTAGTTTGTCCATTTTCATCTCACACGTTTTTACATGAATTTTTCAACATGTAGAATTTCAATAGCTCCTTGGTCATGTGACCTAGTGACTTCAAACAAGGTTCAGCATGTCCACTGATAGAATGGAATTCTGGTTAGTTCTAGGCCAATGAATACACAGGCCTTGGTCTGGCGTTATCTTGGGGTTCCGTTCAACACTGCCCATCATAGAATATCACAGAGTGGTATTATTAATGAATGAATACACAGGCCTTGGTCTGGCGTTATCTTGGGGTTCCGTTCAACATTGTCCATCATAGAATATCACAGAGTGGTATTATTAATGAATGAATACACAGGCCTTGGTCTGGCGTTATCTTGGGGTTCCGTTCAACACTGCCCATCATAGAATATCACAGAGTGGTATTATTAATGAATGAATACACAGGCCTTGGTCTGGCGTTATCTTGGGGTTCCGTTCAACATTGTCCATCATAGAATATCACAGAGTGGTATTATTAATGAATGAATACACAGGCCTTGGTCTGGCGTTATCTTGGGGTTCCGTTCAACACTGCCCATCATAGAATATCACAGAGTGGTATTATTAATGAATGAATACACAGGCCTTGGTCTGGCGTTATCTTGGGGTTCTGTTCAACACTGCCCATCATAGAATATCACAGAGTGGTATTATTAATGAATGAATACACAGGCCTTGGTCTGGCGTTATCTTGGGGTTCCGTTCAACACTGCCCATCATAGAATATCACAGAGTGGTATTATTAATGAATGAATACACAGGCCTTGGTCTGGCGTTATCTTGGGGTTCCGTTCAACACTGCCCATCATAGAATATCACAGAGTGGTATTATTAATGAATGAATACACAGGCCTTGGTCTGGCGTTATCTTGGGGTTCCGTTCAACACTGCCCATCATAGAATATCACAGAGTGGTATTATTAAGTGCTAGATGTTATTCTATCATTTCTGGAAGACTAGAGAACCGTTGAGAATTATTCCCGTAGGGCAGCGTCCGAGAAACTAACGTGTTTGGGTTCCGCTGGGAGTGTATGGATGAGGAGTCGTTGGAAACGGAGTGATTCCTTAATGTGAGGACCTAAGATTTCCTACGTTATTTATATATTGATTCTGTGAAGACATGGGAAAATAAAAAGAATGATACATTTTCTGTGTGTATAATTGATTACTAGAGATTTGATAAAGTAAATCCTGGGAAAATAATAAGGTGCAACTTAAACAACACATCTGTAGACGGACGTAGGGTCTTTATGGATCATTTGATAGAGAAAAGGTTAAAAGCATTATATGAATGTCTAAACGCTTATGTGATGTTTTCCGTCAGGGTAATACATTTAGAGAAAACTGCCCCTAAGGCCTGAAAATGTGTTTTCCGCAGTAGGAGATGAGATGCTATATTTACTGAATAAATCATTTCCCCATGAAGTTAGCAACTTATAACGTAGTACAACGCGTAATGTAGGGTTTTTCATCAATATATTGTAACGACCCCGGCTTTATAAACGGCGGATATCGACTTTTTGGGCGGAAAAAGCATGCTGGACTTCGGGCTAGAAGGTCGAGGGTTCGAGACCCGCTCCCTGCCTGTTTCATTCCAATATTAAAACGGCGAGGAGAGAGGAGTGGAAATCAATTCCTAGAGGTGCTGAAGCAAAGCCATAGAGAAGATAGGGAACATTCTGGGATGTTGGGACTTGGCACGATGATATACAATATGAATCATTAGCGCAATGCACCAGCGTATTGATGTTAGAGTTCTATCAGCGTTATCGCACTAACCAGACTATTTGTGGAGTCATTTCACTATGTAGTATGCTTATTGGGCTGAAGATATATACACGATTTGTTTTAACTAAGTATGACAAAATGTGTTGCTTGCGCTATCTTGATGTACTTCATAGTATATCATTGCATGGAGTTAGTATATTAACTATATGCTATTCCAGCCCAACCTCACATTCAATTCGCGCATATATGTACATAATGCGTTTCAGCAGATTTCGTGCGTTTTTGTACATTTTGTGGTTCAATTCGTGTGAAAAGACACTTTTCTTTTATTTAACCAGTAGGCGACACACAAGCCTTTGCAACAACCATAGACGCGATAGCCTGTGTTTCATTTATAATGTTTTTACGTTATGAATATATAGATATTTTATCTTTATTTAATCCATATTAAAACACTGTAGTTGTATGCCTATATGTAGTGTTTGGGATTTTTCTGAACAGACTTTTCATTATAGAATGAATGTAAGCAATGCATGATGGATAATGGGGTTTTATTCGGTTGTAGTTCCATGTATTTCTTACAAAAAAACAAACGTGTAAAGCATTTTTATTGACCAGAATGTAACTGAAAATACAATAGCAGCCTTGCTATTGTCCATCAATAGCAAAAGGTTTTTTTTTGTTGGTAAAACATTTGGGGGAAATGTATGCAGTCCTTGTAGTGTTAAATTGTATTGGCCAAGCTAAATGGCCAAAGGGTTAACCCGTAATAAGGCTCGGCTGGAGTTGTACTATGAGCTGAGTGGAAATACATGGCTCTGACTGGAACCACCTTTTCACTACAAACCTTCTGCTGTTAAAGTCACCGTCAGTTCGGAATACATAGAAAGCTTCTGGATTTCCACTTGGCTGCATCTACGGTTATGAGAGCGAGAAATCAAGTGCAATACCGGCGTGGACGAGCAGCAACACACCGGAAAGCTTCTAGTCTACCCGAAAGTTACTAGAAGAACAAGAACGGTTCCCTCATCCGGTCAAGTGACATTTGTTGTTTGTAGATGTTTGGCCCCCACCAGATGTCTGGACCCTGGACAGATAACAGCTAGGTCGCCAGCTCGGCCCTTGTTGTCAGAAATACAGCATGCATACACATTTGTTTTGTGTTTGTTCAAGTGTTTAGTTTAATAAAACGTGTTAAACCATTGAGGAAGGTTACGTAACTAAGGTGAATAAAGAAAGTTGCATACACAACAGAATGTGTGGATATTGTTGTTGCATTACTTGCATATATTTGCATATCATTCTCACTTATTATTTTAGCCACCTATACATTAAGCAATATATTCCCATGTTTGCATCTATGTGAAGGAATGTGTTAGGATTGGAAGTTGTCTCTTTATGTTTCTTTTGAGATGGTATGGCCTCTGAGGACCTCCAAGCCCAACTGGATGAGGCTATTAAAAAGGCAGAACGGCTTGCTGAGGAGCTCAACCAAGAGAAGGACCCACAAGCCCAACTGGATGAGGCTATTAAAAAGGCAGAACAGCTTGCTGAGGAGCTCAACCAAGAGAAGAACCCACAAGCCCAACTGGATGAGGCTATTAAAAAGGCAGAACAGCTTGCTGAGGAGCTCAACCAAGAGAAGAACCCACAAGCCCAACTGGATTAGGCCATTAACGAGGCAAAAAGGCTGGCTGAGGAGCTCAACCCAGAACGCGTAATGTAACAAGTCGTACATTACCGGTAATGTAACCCCTATAGCCCCCATACGTGCACTAATATAACCCAAGCATTATGATTCATCATTGCTTTTTGTTTGTCAAAGTAGACCCCACATGGCACAAATGGGAATTTAAACGTAGACTCCGTGATATGACCTGTGGTTCATATGTGCACAAGCAAGCCATGCTTGTGGGAGACTTTTATTAGTGGGCCAGCCATGATAATTGAAATGCACTTTTTAGGAAAATAAGAAGAAACAGACAAACAAGCCTCCAGGGATTAGGTTCAGATGGAGACAAAGGGATGAGAGAGGACAGATTGTTCCTCAACCCAGGAAGGCAACTACATCCACTTCTCTTGGTAAGTTTCATCCCGTCTAGGTGTTTCATTTTATTGGTCCCTGATCTGACTTTTCCCCTTTCAAACATACTGTATCATGGCATATCAAACGTTTGTTGCCGTGCCATAGGCCGGTCTAGTACCATCTACCCACAGCACATAATACATTACATGGTCTGATCCCACCTTTCCCTGTCTCTAACTGTTGTCTGTCTCTGATGAAAATACATATTTAACGAAAGGAGAGTCAGAACTCCAGCAAATCTTTAGAATTATTATTTTTTTTTTTATCACAAATATTTTCATCTCCAAGGGCCAGTACATCAAGAGCCAGACTAGTGCAACATTTTGGGCTAGTCACTGAGGAGGAAGAATCGGGTATTGATGAGCGATTAAATAGATTGGTCTATACAATTCCTTGTTATTCAGTGGCCTTGTAATTAATTTATTATATTTTTATTAAAACAGTAATCGGTAGTTGAAACCATAACAAAGCACATTCCCCTGTTTTGGTTACAAGCTGAGTGATGGGGTTGGGGAAATGTAACTACTTTCAATTTATAGACAGCTATGGATGCAATAACTTACCATCAATGTTATTAAAATAATAGTTTTAACCATGTTTTAAGGCTATACAGTGTTTTTTACATTTACTTTGTTTGCAAACATTGACTAAAACAAGCTTCTAGTTTGGGTTCTGATGGGTTACGACAGTTGAATTAAACTCATTAGACATTAATAAGTTATAATCTTCTAGAATCAATGGGTACATATCATTAATATAAGTCCAAAAATGGCTTTATCAACTTCTGAATGCCCCTTTAACTCTAATCCTTTGTGCATATCTTATTTTAGAGACAAGGACCAGTGGATTGGAATCCACTCCAGTTTTAAATATTGATGACGAAATAGGTATGTTTAACTTGTTTTACTTTCAACATTGGTGTTACTGAATTATACTGCACTACATCTTTATTTTCACAGTGATGCAATTTATTTTAATGTGGCTCTAGTCTCCAGAATTTCAGATTTGAGATCAAATGTTTGATACGAGGTTACAGTACAGAATGTCACCTTTTATTTCAGGGTATTTTCAGACTTTTCTGATTTACTGTTTTGAAATGACAGCACTTTATATGTCTAGTTGCAAGTTGTATTAGTCGTATGTGCAGGATACTGATGGTAACACCATCCAACGAAATGCTTATTTGCCAGTAGCTTCTCGACAATGCAATTCAAAATGCTGGAGTATAGAGACAAATTCAACATTTTAGCATCACTGTCCAAATACTTCTGTAGGGGAGTGCAATAACAAACTCCTGGCAGTGCTTTTCCCTGCACATTTCCTTTAATATGAAGCAATCTGCCGTTCCACATTATGGAATTAGTCTTCGCTGAATTCATTCAAATCCACTATTGGAATGTTTACACTGTCTTTCCTTTTGTAACCACTGTTTGGAATTGTCAAAGCTGGAAGCATTTGCCTTTGAGGAGAGTTTAATCTGTAGTCAAAATACACTGAGTACAAAATATTCCTAATATTGCGTTACACTCCCTTTTGCCCTCAGAACAGCCTCAATTCGTCAGGGCATGGACCTTACAAGGTGTCGAAAGCGTTCCACAGGGATGCTGGCCCACGTTGACTCAAATGCTTCCCACAGTTGTGTCAAGTTGGCTGGATGTCCTTTTGGTTGTGGACCATTCATGATATACATGGGAAAATGTTGATCGTGAAAAACCCAGCAGCGTTGCAGTTCTTGACACAAACCATTGGACCTGGCACCTACTACCATACCCCCGTTCAAAGGCACCTTCTGAATGGCACACATACACAACCCATGTCTCAATTGTCTCAAGGCTTAAACATCCTCCTTTAACCTGTCTCCTCCCCTTCATCTACACTGAAGTGGATTTAACAGGTGACATCAATAAGGGATCATAGCTTTCACCTGGTCAGTCTGCCAGGGAAAGAGAATGTTTTGTACACTCAGTGTGTTTCTGCTGGTTTAAGAACATTCAGAATGTCTATTCAACGACGGGATCAAGTTCTATTGTGTTCTATTCAGACTTTCCTCAATATGTTGGGCTGCCCTGTAGTTGAATTTACTGTGGAATCAAAGCTGACGTTTTTGGCTTGTCACACCATAGATTGTGCAGAGTGTGTTTCATTTTTTTTTTGGCGGCTGAATGTATTATATCAAAGTTCAAATGTATTCTTGTTTATTGTTGTATATAAATATTGTCCCTAGATTGTTTCTTACCATTGGACATACCAGAGGTGATATGTGGCTGCCTGACAAGCACCATCCATGATGGCCCTGGGAAACATAATCCTGGTAGGAATACATGTTATGTGCAATATCTACAAGAACCAAACAGTGATGTAGCAATGCAATGGAAAACAACATTCATTCAGACTACATGTTTTTCCTCCAGGTCGCTACAATGTCACAGTGCCTGTGCTGACCTGCACAACCTGTCTTAGCACCTGGACAGCAAACTGATCTGATGAAGGATGGGTACTGGGCTGCCACTGTCAACTGTGACACCATATACCAGCTAGATCTGTTCAGCTCTTTTGAGGAGCTGAAAGTGTCAGCCCCAGGAATGTCCCGTCTGGCGTTTATGCAGATTTTGGAGCAGCGAACTGACTTCTTTGGCAGGGTAACAAGAAATGATACTCAGCTTTACCAATGTATGACTTCAGGTTAACAATATGTTCAAGTTATGTTACACAGAGCGTTGTAACAAAATGTATTTCCAGTACTACAACTAGGTTAACTGCAGGTCTCTTGCTACAGTATGTGTTGGCCTCCTGCACCAGTGTCCTGCCATGCCCCTTATCTGTGCCCCTCTTGTATCCAATATTTCCTGCTCTTTACAACATAAGTACTGGTCCTACTGTTGCCTTGGCTTTCACCTGCTTTGCTGTCAACACTGTGCACTGGCCCTGCTTTAACTCTAATCCAGTCAGCCATAGTGAATTATAATACCTTTTGTTTATAGTGTTGTTGTAAGTTATTTCATATATTTTCTATATGTATTTTTCTCTTACCAGAAGGGAATGATCTGTGGGGACACTTTTCAGAAAGCTTCTTTGAGTGGACGTACTGCCGCTCTGAAATTGATCAGGTCTGTGATATACAGTACTTTGACTGCCCAGCCTGTTCCCCCGGCATGCTTGCAGTGTCAGTGGACGGGAACAAGAAGCTGTATCGTTTCAAAAAAGGGTATGTCAAACTATTGATCAAATAACACCATACTCTATATCATTTAAACAATCAAAACAAGGTTTGCCTTTTCTTTGTCCAGTGTGAACTTTTTCAAATGCACTTGTGTTCATTTTTAGCTTAAGGAGAGTCAGCAGCCTCGGAAGACACCAGAACTCTGTCAAACTGATATACAGCAAAGCTGTGGGCCAAGACTCCTCCCTCCTAGAAAATAACTTTATAGAGGACCTCCTGGAAGAGGACCTAGATGACCTCTATGACAGCATCCACTACAGCTCTGATGACCAGGAATCTATCACACTGAAGGTTTTCATTTGGGTGGGTGTAGTTTGCATTGGTTGAAAAGTGATTCCGTTCGTTTGGCATATGTGCTTTATCTGCCTTCCTAAGGAAAAATAGTTTGAAACATTTTATGGAAAATCAACTTTTATGTTTCTGCCTTGTTGACAATGTGATCATGTGGCACAGATTTGAGAAGGGCGCTCGTCTGTCACTGCTTTTGCCTGGTTACATGACCAGGTCCGATGCACCCCTTTAAATGGCCAATCTGCAGTTTCTACATCCACAGGAACTCCTCTCACCTGATTGTCTAGGTCTTAATTGAAAGAAAAAAAACTAAAACCAGCAGACACTAGGCCCTCCATGGAATGAGTTTGACACCACTGGACTATAGCCTGGAAACATGGTTTAAACTATGGTTACATTTCTCCAGCCCCATCCCTCTGCTTTTTACAGAACCATTGGCAGGGAGAACGATTTATTGTTTCACCTGGTGATTTCCCATTTAAACATTGTTAAACTGTAATGTGCTGTGCTTGTGTGTGCTTATAAGTTTAGTTAATAAAGAAACAAAAAAGGTTATCCTTGTCTTCAAGTAATCATTTGCATCCTGATGGAGCTGCATCAGTACATTAGTCATGGGCTTTTAAGTCAACAATTCCTTACGTATGTGTGAGATATACAAATGCTTAACTAGTACTGAGTACTTTGACCAGTTACCTCTTTACTCTAAAGTAGTTTTCCAGAGGGCTACTTTACTTGTACTTGAGTACAAGAACTGACTCTCCCATCTGCTGCAGATGAAACAGGTTAGTTGAAATAGAATGTTGCCTAGAATCTACAGGCACTTGCAATTAATCATCAAAAGTATGAACACAGAATGATTGAAGTGATTATTGTAGTATTTTATTATGCTGACCCAATTATGATCCATGACATCTTTTGGGGAGAATAATGCATAGCCCTTGTGTGTTAAGCTGCAAACTTGGAAATGCTCCTATTGACATGGGGGGTTGTCCCATCCTGAACAGGCCGGTTGCAAGTGACATCCTCTTAACGCTACTATTAGCAACACCTTATTATTATTAAAATTAGGTCTGACATAGTGGGAGAATTGTGAACATGCACGTACATGATGGCACAGCGTTTGGCCTCGTCTTTGGTTTGGTCGTTCGGTCAGAGTTTGTTTTGGTTATGTGCGTCGCAATGCCCGTGACGTAATAGACTGTGTTTCTTAATTTTCTGATTACATTTTTAAACTATTCATAAATTAATATTGCGCAATGTTACTTTCATTTAAATGTCGTAAACATTGTGGGATTCTATTAAATAATTGATGTAACAGATAAATTCTATTGTTACAGAAACCGGAAAGGTGGTCACGGGTGCACCTCAGCCACGCTCAAGGTACTAAATGATATCATAACCGCCACCGATAAAATACAGTACTGTGCTGCCGTATTCATCGACCTGGCCAAGGTTTTTGACTCTGTCAATGACCGTATTCTTATCGGCAGACTCAACAGCCTTGGTTTTTCAAATGACTGCCTCGCCTGGTCCATCAACTACTTCTCAGATAGAGTTCAGTGTGTCAAATTGGAGGGCCTGTTGTCCGGACCTCTGGCAGTCTCTATGGGGGTACCACAGGGTTCAATTCTCGCGCCGACTCTTTTCTCTGTACATATCAATGATGTCGCTCTTGCTGCTGGTGATTCTCTGATCCACCTCTACGCAGACGACACCATTCTGTATACTTCTGGCCCTTCTTTGGACACTGTGTTAACAAACCTCCAAACGAGCTTCAATGCCATTATAACTCTCCTTCCGTGGCCTCCAACTGCTCTTAAACGTTAGTAAAATGTAAGATTGTAAACTCTCCTTCCAGACTCATATTAAGCATCTCCAATCCAAAATTAAATCTAGAATCGGCTTCCTATTTCGCAACAAAGCCTCCTTCACTCCCATCCAACTACCTGCCTCATCCATATTGTTTTGATTCACTTTTTGGGCTCTTTTGCACCCCAGTATTTCTACTGGCACATCATCATCTGCCTCATCTATCACTCCAATTGATCAATTGTAATTACTTTGCTACTATTGGCTTATTTATTGCCTTACCTCCTTACTCCATTTGCACACACTGTATATATATGTTTCTATTGTGTTATTGACTGTACGTTTGTTTATTCCATGTGTAACTGTGTTGTTGTTTATTGTCCCACTGCTGTGCTTTATCTTGGCCGAGTCGCAGTTGTAAATGAGAACTTGTTCTCAACTAGCCTCCCTGTATTATGACATCATATAGAACTACCTGGTTAAATAAAGGTGTATTATGACATCATATAGAACTACCTGGTTAAATAAAGGTGTATTATGACATCATATAGAACTACCTGGTTAAATAAAGGAGAAATAAAAATATATGACTCAGGGGTAGGCCTATATCCAACAGAAGAAATGCAGGTAAAGTAATATATGTAATAGAATTATATATACTGTATATATAATCCATATATATGTAAGCTATGTTGATTTACACGTAGGCCTATGTATTATTAATATATAGCCTAGCTGTGCCTAGCCTATGGGCCTATAATAAACTTGGATATGAATTGCGAAGTTCAAGGTCAGTCGGCCAAAATGCAACATTCTCATAACTTTTAATGATTATTTTCTCATGACTTTTAAGATATTCACTAAGTATTGAAGTTGATCAGCCCAATCCACTGCTCATAACTAATGTATCAACAAGTGACCTTGAAGTCTCAGATGTGCATGACTTTGTTCCCAACAGAATGTTGTAGCTTTACTATATTGGAAAAGGTCAAATGAAGAACTGTGTCTGTTAACCTGGTGGCCTTTTCTAATAGTGCGCCGGCGTATTATTTCAGGACCACGGACAGCTACTGTTAGCTGGTGCGGCAGAAATGCCATATGAATCTGTGATTTTCAACCATCTGACCTACTACTGTCTGATTCATGCAGCCTGATGGTTTATGTTTGTTCTTTATTATATCAACTGATGGCTTCTGTACGGGGTGCTTTGGCTGAAAGACGTTTGATCTGGAGCCCATAGAGTACTAAACATGCCAATGAACTGTCTCTTTAGTAAATATCACTGTATCTACTCCATAACATCATCAGCTATGTGCATTGTGTTATAGAAATAGACTAAAGGTCAAACATGGACAGAGTGAAATTAAACGTATATATTTACTAACAGAGTAAAATGAATCAATGCAAACATAAAGGACAAAAATACTCTACTTCTGACCACTTTAATATACATTATCACAATACTTCTGCTCCCCTAAAATGGGGGTCTATGTACAAAACGTGCTGTAATTTCTAAACCGTTCACCAGATATGGATGAAAATACCCTCAAATTAAAGCTGACAGTCTGCACTTTAACCTCATAGTCAGTGTAGAATTTCAGATACAAAGTGCTGGAGTACAGATCCAAAACAACAAACAATGTGTCACTGTTGCAATACTTCTGTAGCTCACTTTATATGAAGAAGATCTATATTCTCATGAAACTGATTGAGATCAAATGATTGGCATGCTGATGCTCCATGAATGTTTCCATGGTAAATCATGGTGAATTTGGCCCACCATTTATGATGGACAGTGATACATGTGAAGGGAGAGTGAGGAATACATTTGTGCATAAAGTAGGTTAAACTGGAGAAACCCGGTCCTCGGCCTTGATCCAGTCATCGTCCCATTTCTTGCCACTGTAAGACAAGAAAGAAAACATAAAAATGAATGTCATGTTTTTAAGCAGAAATAGAAAATAAATCATTTAATATGTAATCGTGAGCAAGGGTTGCATCTATTCCTTTCAAAGGGTTTGATGATTTTTGGTTGCACCTCATCTCACGTTGGTCAAGCGCCTTCTTCTCCTCTCAAATATAACATTTCAACTACATAAAGTACCTTGCAAAAGTATTCATACCCCTTGGATTTCTTCACATTTTATTGCGTTACAACGTTGGATTGAAATTGATTTAATTTAGCAAAGCAAAATGGTGTACTCTAATGTCAAAGTGGAAGAAAATGTAGTTTGTTAAATAAAAGGTTTCATGTACTATAATTTTAATATACTTTAAGTGAATTTGTCCAAATACTTATGGCTTCTTCACATTGGGGGGACTATATAAATAGTGAAACATTTGACCTCAAATCCAAAATGCTGAAGTTTAGAGTCAAATTGTACATTTTAGCTTCACTGTCCACATACATATGGTGTTGAGTGTACAGTACATCCTCAATTGTTTCTAGGAGATTAGTTGTAGTAAACATACCATCCAGAGCATGGCTTCCACCTCCCTTTCTGCTCCTTACCCTTTATTACGCAACAAATAGAAATGTCTGTTTTATTTTAAAGCTGCACCATGCAGAAACCGCTCCGTAATGTCATGGTAGCTAATATCAGCTGTTTGAAGCTGAAGTAGAATGATGATCTGTAACTAACATTTCTATGTGAATTTGGTCGGGCCACCCAAATAGTTCCATATTGCCACTTTAACTACAAGGTCTATGCACTGCAAGTTAACTACAATTGGTGCTGCACTAGGATTAGCCTGTCAATACAGTCCCAGGAATTTCAATGTTCTGCAGATTTACCTCCTTTGAAGTTCTATTGGCCAGAATCTGGAGAATAGGGAAAACCGTTTGCCCCGGATGCACTGGACACTCTGAAACAATAAATCCATGGATTTATTTAATCACCACCCACCAGAACATGAAAAGTTAGCGGGCCAGTCATTTGCATTATTCAGTTTACATCTATGCCTAGCCTTAGACCACACTCTTAGAAATGGTTCTTTGGCTGTCACCATAGGAGAACCCTTTTTGGTTCCAGGTAGAACCCTTTTGCTTCCATGTAGAACCCTTAAGACAAAGGGTTCTACATGGAACCCAATAGAGTTCTTCCTGGTTGAGGATAGTGTAGCTGGTCTCCTGGGTGGTGGGGGTTATCGGGGGTTCAACCTGGTTGAGGATAGTGTAGCTGGTCTCCTGGGTGGTGGGGGTTATCGGGGGTTCAACCTGGTTGAGGATAGTGTACCTGGTCTCCTGGGTGGTGGGGGTTATCAGGGGTTCAACCTGGTTGAGGATAGTGTAGCTGGTCTCCTGGGTGGTGGGGGTTATCGGGGGTTCAACCTGGTTGAGGATGAGGGTGTAGCTGGTCTCCTGGGTGGTGGGGGTTATCGGGGGTTCAATCTGGTTGAGGATGAGGGTGTAGCTGGTCTCCTGGGTGGTGGGGGTTATCGGGGTTCAATCTGGTTGAGGATAGTGTAGCTGGTCTCCTGGGTGGTGGGGGTTATCGGGGGTTCAACCTGGTTGAGGATAGTGTAGCTGGTCTCCTGGGTGGTGGGGTTATCAGGGGTTCAACCTGGTTGAGGATAGTGTAGCTGGTCTCCTGGGTGGTGGGGGTTATCGGGGGTTCAACCTGGTTGAGGATAGTGTACCTGGTCTCCTGGGTGGTGGGGGTTATCAGGGGTTCAACCTGGTTGAGGATGAGGGTGTAGCTGGTCTCCTGGGTGGTGGGGGTTATCAGGGGTTCAACCTGGTTGAGGATGAGGGTGTAGCTGGTCTCCTGGGGGGTAACTGTATCAGACAGTTCTTGGTCAGCAACAGGAGGAGGGTTGGAGGGTTGTAGTGTGGGGGCATGGGTGTTGATTGCCACTGTGAAATAGAACATATTAAGGAAATGGGACAGACAAGTGGACAGCAGTTGCCAGTTGGCAGAGGTGAGCATGTATATTTAAGCAATATGGCCCTAGGAGGTGTGGTATATGGCCAATATACCACGGCCAAGGGCTGTTCCTTTGCATGACGCAATGCGGAGTGCCTGGACACAGCCCTTAGCCGTGGTATATTGGCCATATACCACAAACCCCTGAGGTGCCTTATTGCTATTATAAACTGTTTACCAACGTAATTAGAGCAGTAAAAACACATGTTTTGCCACACGGTCTGATATACCATGGCTTTCAGACAATCAGCATTCAGGGCTGGAACCACCCAGTTCAGAAATCAACTTCTACACAGGATATGTAAAAAGAATGTGTTGAAATGTTGCTTGGCTGAACTAACTGCTCTACTTTAATAGTAACAATAATTATACATGAAACATACAGCTCTACAATTGTGGAAACTAACAAACAATCACCAATCTGACTCAACAACAGCAGACTAAACAAAAGGAAGAAAAACATTCAACACAATTCTTTGGCGCAAAACATGCGTCCTTTGTCCTGATCTTGTCCACATTCTGATTGTGCCCACATTGTTAGAAATGCATCTACACCAGGTCTTATCCGTCCACCGTGTCCGCATTGTGAACAGATTTACTGGTCCCGCCTTGTATGCTAATTCTTTGACAGATATTCTTTCAAAATAATACTTATTTATCGTCTACACCAGTCTGAAAATGTGGGCACAATCAGACTGTGGACCAGATCAGGACATATGATGCATGTTAGAACCAGGTGTAAACGGGGCTAAGAGGTAAGAAGGGCTCAAGGAAAGGATGTGATGTGTGAGTGAGACAGCAGGTGAGTGAGACAGCAGGTGTTGTGCGTATGTGTGAGTGAGACAGCAGGTGGAGTGAGACAGCAGGTGTTGTGCGTATGTGTGGAGTGAGACAGCAGGTGGAGTGAGACAGCAGGTGTTGTGCGTATGTGTGAGTGAGACAGCAGGTGGAGTGAGACAGCAGGTGTTGTGTGTATGTGTGAGTGAGACAGCAGGTGAGTGAGACAGCAGGTGTTGTGCGTATGTGTGAGTGAGACAGCAGGTGAGTGAGACAGCAGGTGTTGTGTGTATGTGTGAGTGAGACAGCAGGTGAGTGAGACAGCAGGTGTTGTGCGTATGTGTGGAGTGAGACAGCAGGTGAGTGAGACAGCAGGTGTTGTGCGTATGTGTGAGTGAGACAGCAGGTGGAGTGAGACAGCAGGTGTTGTGTGTATGTGTGAGTGAGACAGCAGGTGGAGTGAGACAGCAGGTGTTGTGCGTGTGTGTGTGAGTGAGACAGCAGGTGAGTGAGACAGCAGGTGTTGTGCGTATGTGTGAGTGAGACAGCAGGTGAGTGAGACAGCAGGTGAGTGAGACAGCAGGTGTTGTGCGTATGTGTGAGTGAGACAGCAGGTGTTGTGTGTATGTGTGAGTGAGACAGCAGGTGAGTGAGACAGCAGGTGTTGTGCGTATGTGTGGAGTGAGACAGCAGGTGGAGTGAGACAGCAGGTGTTGTGCGAATGTGTGAGTGAGACAGCAGGTGAGTGAGACAGCAGGTGTTGTGCGTATGTGTGAGTGAGACAGCAGGTGGAGTGAGACAGCAGGTGTTGTGCGTATGTGTGGAGTGAGACAGCAGGTGGAGTGAGACAGCAGGTGTTGTGCGTGTGTGTGAGTGAGACAGCAGGTGAGTGAGACAGCAGGTGTTGTGCGTATGTGTGAGTGAGACAGCAGGTGAGTGAGACAGCAGGTGTTGTGCGTATGTGTGAGTGAGACAGCAGGTGAGTGAGACAGCAGGTGTTGTGCGTATGTGTGGAGTGAGACAGCAGGTGAGTGAGACAGCAGGTGTTGTGCGTATGTGTGAGTGAGACAGCAGGTGAGTGAGACAGCAGGTGTTGTGCGTATGTGTGAGTGAGACAGCAGGTGAGTGAGACAGCAGGTGTTGTCTTGCGTATGTGTGAGTGAGACAGCAGGTGGAGTGAGACAGCAGGTGTTGTGCGTATGTGTGAGTGTGAATGTGTGAAACAGGACAGGTGTGTGTGGGAATGGTGGAGGGGGAGGTAAGGGCAGGCCATGGTGAAGAGGTGGGTTTTTAGGCGGGACTGAAAGATGATGATGGACTCAGAGTCACGGATGGCTGGGGGGAGGGAGTTCCAGAGCCTAGGAGCAACCCTGTCACTGAAACTCTGGAGCTTGGACCTGGGGATGACAAGGTGGCCAACTGTGGTTGAGTGGAGAGAGCATGAGGGCTGGTAGGAGAGAAGAAGGTCAGAGAGATAAGGGGTAGCAAGGTGGAGGAGAGTTGTTTAGGTCAGGAGGATCTTGTAATGAATGCGGTGGGAGAAAGGGAGCCAGTAGAGTTCACAGAGGATGGGGGAGATATGCTGCCAGGATTTACTGTGGGTTAGAAGATGGGCTGCTGAGTTTGGAACCATCTGGAGCTGATCCAGGGACTCTGTGTTAGTGCCGGGGAGTAGTGAGTTGGAATAGTCCATTCGGGACAAGATGAAAGCATGGAGGAGAGTTTCGCCCGGCAGGACAGGAGAGGGAGGGGCTGAATAATTAGTTTTTTACAGTCTGACGGATGTGGTGGTTGAGGGATAGGGTCTTAAAGTAGACAAACACACATATTTCTGTCCAAATACCTTTCACAATGGCCTCATACAACCTTTGTATTGGTGCCATTGAGGTCTGATTCATCATACCACTGTGAGGACACAGTGCAGTTGACCACAACATGTTATCCTTCTTCCTCTTGCTGAGGAGTAGCAGGGGGTTACACTCCTACCTTGTGGAACCTATGTACCTGGAATCATTCATGACTAAATAACTTCCAGAAACAACAACAAATATCAGTCAAATAATGACATTTACATTTACAGCCTTAAATGACACAATGAGACAACAACAAATAAGTGCATAGGGCCTATCATTTCCCTAAGCTAGAAATGCAGGCATCTTTTTAGAGGAAAACATAATACAGCTTACCAGCTTGTTTGCTGCTTTAACCAAGGTTGCATATCTTCCATGTTTCTCCTGGCTTCCATCTTCTTTGATGCTCCTCCTATTGATGTCTTACAACTAGGACACAGCTCACGGCTGGAGCCAGGAGCCATTCTGCATGAACGGTGGATACCAACGTGTCAGAAAGAATAGCCCCATACACATAACTCTGACTGATGGAATGCACCAGGGAGGTCCACTCTGGCATGGGGCTTGAATTGACAAGGAGAACTAGAGGTTGTGACTAACAAAAGCAATTAATAAAGAGAGTTTGACCAACTACGGAGCTGACATTGAGTTCACATTAAACATCAAGCCCTGACCCTTCTCAAACCCATTAAAGAAGTGCTATGTGTGTGTTTGAAGGTGACATGGGTTTCAATGACTCAATCATATGTGTCCGATCTGATAATGGACCTCGCCTGGTAATAAAACTAAGCCTGAGGCTTTAACATGCCACACTGTAGCGTAATGTGTCATACTAACTGTTGGCTACTATTGTATCCTAGATGTAGGCTACCTGCCATAGCCTCAGGTTCATAGTGCAATGAGTGTCATACTAACTGTTGGCTACTATTGTATCCTAGATGTAGGCTACCTGCCATAGCCTCAGGTTCATAGTGCAATGAGTGTCATACTAACTGTTGGCTACTATTGTATCCTAGATGTAGGCTACCTGCCATAGCCTCAGGTTCATAGTGCAATGAGTGTCATACTAACTGTTGGCTACTATTGTATCCTAGATGTAGGCTACCTGCCATAGCCTCAGGTGCATAGTGCAATGAGTGTCGTTTAGTTGACAGATGAAACACTACCTGGGCCAGTGGGATTTGGTTACTTATTTTAAGATCACATTTTTTGAATAATCTCCTCCAGTTGGTTTGTATTTGTAAACTACAACCTGGTTTGGTTTTTGAAAACACAAGAAATGGCAAGAAAGCTGAATTAAAAGGGAAAACATTTCCACTTACTTAAAATGCAGCCAGAGGATGGATAAAGATCTGTATCCAGAGATTAGATCAAGAGATCTGTCTCAAGAGAATACATATAAAGAGAGAGAGAGAGAGAGAGAGAGAGACAGAGAGAGAGAGAGACAGAGAGAGAGAGAGAGAGAGTCATGCAGATGAACAACTCCTGACTTGTTATAACTTTTTGGTTGTTAAGAGTGACAGTGACACGATTAAATTAGAAAAAATGTTTAGGTAATCAAATTATACAACTGAACATCAATGCAGGAGGAAAAGATTGACAGTGAGTGAGTTAAAAGACCAATATTCATCGTGCTAGCTAGCCAAATTCATATCTGTCAGCTAGTTTACCGTCTAGCTCCAACCGTGTACTGGTGGTAACCACAGCAACATGGCCACTGAGGCAGCGCCAGCAGCAGCAGAGATGGAGAGACTTTCCTCCCCACTTTGTTTTGAATACCCAGCAGAAATCAGATCAGAGAAGAATCCATTTTAAACACAGAATTCTGAGGGAGAACCCAGAAACGTAGTTTGCCGACTGCTCACAAAACAGGACTGTTACAAACCTGTTATTTTACACAGACCACGCTACTGCCTGGCATACAGCTATCCAGCCTACTACCCCGCACCAGACCACCACCTCTACCAGACCAGAGAGACTGGACCAGGCCCAGCCTACTACCCCGCACCAGACCACCACCTCTACCAGACCAGAGAGACTGGACCAGGCCCAGCCTACTACCCCGCACCAGACCACCACCTCTACCAGACCAGAGAGACTGGACCGGGCCCAACCTACTACCCCGCACCAGACCACCACCTCTACCAGACCAGAGAGGAAGCCCCCCGGCCCAGACCTGGCCCCCCTCCACTCCACAGGACCCAACAGCAGGACCAGCGCAGCTACGTGGAGGTCGTCAGAGGACAGGAGAACCTTATAGGATTGAGTGATATTAAACAGCTCCTCCAATACTTCTGCACTAAACTGCACTAAACACACACACACACACACACACACACACACACACACACACACACACACACACACACAGGCACACACAGGCACACACAGGCACACACACAGACATACACACCTATTGTACTAAAATGTTCAATTAATAGGAATATTTATATATAAATGTTAGCGGTTACCCTGTTATCTCACTCTTAACAACCTATTAGTTAGTAGTTACTGTATTTCTGACTGCTATTCTTTCTTTTTGCAACATGAAATCCCTATCAGTTAGCATGTGGAACATTCAGGGCCTAAACTCATCAACCTTTGGACTGAAGAGTTTAGCACTGGAGTTCAACACAAATCTTAAAGATGTTGACGTCATCATTCTGCAGGAGACATGGTGTAAGGCTGACATTGTCACTCAATGTCCCACAGGCTACAGAGAGGTCATTGTGCCATCACAGAAACACAGCTCTGTCAATAGAGGCAGAGACTCTGGAGGACTGATCATTTGGTACAAATCCCAACTACAAAATCTAATTGATCCCCTCAAAATTGGTAAATAGAACTTGTACTGACAGAAAAAGATGTGTTCCTTTGCGCAATATATATCCCCCCCTCAGAATCCCCATATTACTCAGAGGAGATGTTCCCCACCCTCGAGGAAGAGATGTGCCATTTCCAGGCCCAGGGAAATGTGCTCATCTGTGGGGACACGAATGCGCGCACAGGAACACTACCTGATCTAACGACCACACGAGGGGACAGCTTTATTACAGGCCATACTGTTTCTAACTGTCTTCATCTCCCCCATAGAAACAACAGTGACAGCACCGTCAACAAAAACGGAAGGGATCTGTTGCAGCTCTGTAGAAGCCTGGGTCTGTACTTTGTCAATGGTAGGTTACGTGGGGACTCTTTAGGGAGATTCACCTGTTGCTCACCTCTTGGCCACAGTACAGTAGACTATATGATTACAGACATTGACCCTTTCTCTCTCAGCTCATTCACTGTCAAGCCACTAACACCTCTGTCTGATCACAGCCAAATTACGTTGTTCCTCAAAAGAACAGACATGGAAACAACCACACATTCACAGCCCAGTAAGCTGTACAACATCAGACATTCATACAGATGGGCCCAAAACAGCACAGAAGAATACCAGAAAGCAACCTGTAACCAAAACATCCAAACAATCTTAGATAACTTTCTGGATACCACATTCACTCACAGTAAAGAAGGCATCAATCTAGCAGTAAAAAACATCAACTATGTATTCTGGCAAACGGCAAAAGAAGCACAATTGAAATTGATAAAAAACAAAACAAAAAAGACCACAGATGACAACTGGTTTGATGCAGATTGTAAAATTATAAGGAAAAAACTTAGAACACTATCAAACCAAAAGCACAGAGACCCAAATAATGGTGAATTACGCCTTCATTACTGTGAAACTTTAAAACTCTATAAACGTACACTCAGAACCAAAAAAGCACGGTACAACAGCAAGCAGCTGACACTAATTGAGGAGTCCATAAACACAAACAACTTCTGGCAAAATTGGAAAAAACTAAAAAAATTGAAACAAGAGGAATTAGCGATACAAAATGGTGACATATGGACAACCCATTTTAAAACACTCCACTCAATTTGACAAAAACGCAGAACAACGCCAACGCCAGAAAAAGCTATAAAGGACAATTAAAATCCATTGGACTCACCAATTACTGACCAGGAGCTCTATTCAAATCTAGAAAATCATGCGGACCTGATGGCATCCTAAATGAAATGCTCAAACTCACTAGTGCAAAATTTCAATTGGCTATTGTTTAATTTGATCCTGAGTGTAAGTTATTTCCCTGACATCTGGAATCAACGACTCATAACACCAATCTTTAAGAACGGAAACAAATTTGACCCTAACAATTACGGAGGGATTTGTGTGAACAGTAACCTGGGGAAGGTTTTCTGTAGTATTATAAATGTAAGAGTTCTAAACTTCCTTAATAAGCACAATGTCTTGAGTAAAAGCCAAATTGGATTTATACCAAAACATTGCACGACCGATCATATTTACACCCTACACACCCTGATAGATAAACATGTCCACCAAAATAATACCAAAATATAGGCTTGCTTTATCGACTTCCAAAAAGCATTTGATTCTATTTGGCATACAGGACTGTTCTACAAAGTTATTGAAAGTGGTGTAGGGGGTAAAACATATGACATAATTAAATCAATGTATACTGGCAATACGTACCATTAAAATTGGCAAGAAAATAACAGAATTCTTTACCCAGGGCGGGGCCTTCGCCAGGGTTTCAATCTGAGCCCTGTACTCTTCAATATTTACATCAACGAATTGGCCACTATTCTAGGAGAATCCTCTGCCCCTGGTGTTAGTCTCCACAATTCAGAGGTTAAATGCCTGCTCTTACGCAGATGACCTATGCCTGCTGTCACCCACAGCACATGGCCTACAGCAGAGCCTGGACCTGCTAGAGCAGTACTGCCAGACCTGGGCCCTGGCAGTAAACCCCAAAGACTAAAATAATGATTTTTCAGAGAAGATCCAGATCTCAGGAATTAGACCAAAGTTCTCAATTGGTACAAAATATATAGAGTACTGCACACACTACAACTACTTAGGTTTAAAAATAAGCTCAACTGGACACCTTAATGGGGCAGTGAATGAACTGAGAGAAAAAGCACGCAGGGCATTCTACACAATTAAAAAACAATTTCAAAATTGAAATATCTATTAAAATTTGGCTAAAACTAATTGAATGTGTCATTGAACCAATTGCACTTTATGGCAGCGAGGTGTGGGGTCCACTTGCAAAACAAGATTTCACCAAATGGGACAAACACCCCATTGAAACCCTGCATGCTGAGTTCTGTAAGATTCTCCTACATGTCCAGAGGAAAACTACAAACAATGCATGCAGGGCAGAATTAGGCCAATATCCACTAATAATAAAAACTCAAAAAATAGCAATTAAGTTTTGGAAACATCTCAAATACAGTGACCCCCTCTCATATCATTACCAAACCCTGCAATGCCAAGAACTGAGCAAAGAAAAGAGTCCCCTCATCCAGCTGGTCCTGGGGCTGAGTTCACAAACCTGTTCTACTAACACACTGAAGCCTGAGGACCAGAACATCCAATCAATCATAATAAAACAAATTACATCACAATTAAAACAAAACTAAATTTCTCATTGGGAAACACAAGCACAAGCACAAAGCAAAATGCAGTGCTATCTGGCCCTAAATCGACAGTACACCATGGCAAACTATTTGACCATGGTTACTGATAAAAACCTTAGGAAAACCTTGACAAAGTACAGGCTCAGTGAGCACAGCCTTGCCATTGAGAAGGGTCGACACAGGAAAACCTGGCTCCCTGTAGAGGAAAGGCTGTGCAACCACTGCACCACAGCAGAACCTGAGACAGAGCTGCATTTCCTGACAACATGTAAAAAATATAAAACAATTAGAGATTGTCCACCAAATTTGAAACCCTTATTCAAGGCTTCAAAGACCTCTCTGATGAGAGTAGGCTACCCATCCTGTTGGGGGAGGAAGCAGAAAGCTGTGGGTTGGCAGCGCACTACATTGCTGCCTGCCATAAGATGAGGGACAGTGTCTGACAGACCAATCAACCTGCACATGTCCTCTACTGTATGCTTAGTGTTATTGTTCAATGTGTGGTTATTTTGACCCTTGGTTATTGTTGTTACTGTTGTCCTGTTGACAATTTAGATTCTTGTAATTTTCATATTTTAAATATCCCAAGTAATCTTTGGCAATATGTACATTGTTACATCATGCCAATAAAGCAAATTGAATTGAATTGAATTGAGAAGCAGAGAGAGAGAGGAGATAGCAGAGAGAGAGAGCAGAAAGCAGAGAGAGAGCGAGAGAGAGAGTGGAGAGAAAGAGCAGAGACAGAGAAGCAGAGAATCGAGAGAATAGAGAAAGAGAGCAGAGATTAGAGAGCAGAGAGAGAGAGAGAAGCAGACAGAGAAGCAGAGAGAGAGAGAGCAGAGAGAGAGAGCAGAGAGGGGGGAGAGAGAGCAGAGAGCAGACAGAGAAGCAGAGCGAGAGAGAGAGCAGAGAGAGAGAGCAGAGAGAGAGAGCAGAGAGGGGGGAGAGAGAGCAGAGAGCAGACAGAGAAGCAGAGCGAGAGAGAGAGCAGAGAGAGAGAGAGCAGAGAGAGAGAGCAGAGAGGGGGGAGAGAGAGAGCAGAGAGCAGAGAACAGAGAGAGAAGCAGAGAGCAGAGAGAACAGAGAGAGAGACAAAGAAGCAGAGAGCAGATAGGAGAGAGAGCGCAGAGAGAGAGCAGAAAGCAAACAGAGCAGAGAGAGCAGAGAGTGCGGAGAGAGAGAGCAGAGAGAGCAGAGCAGAGAGTGTGTGTAGAGAGGATAGAGAGGAGAGAGCAGGGAGAGAGTAGAGAGAGAGAGAGAGCAGAGAGAGAGATGCAGAGAGCAGAGATAACAGAGAGAGAGAAAGAGGAGCAGAGAATAGAGAGAACAGAGAGAGCAGAGAGAGAGAGCAGAGAGAGAGAAAGAGAGAGAGCAGAGAGAGCAGAGACCAGAGAGAGAAGAGAGAGAGAGAAGAGAGAGACCAGAGAGAGAGAAGATTGAGAGAGGGATGTAATATAGTGTCATAATGATTAAGTTAATTAGAATGAATTAGTGAAACTGTTAAAACAATAGTTTATGGCATATTGAATATATTAGGCTATTGTTATCATATGGAAACATAACTGATTATTGTACATCATATTAGCATCAACATACATTATTGTTTAATTCAATTTCACATATTTAATTAATTTGTATTTCATTTCATATTTGTTTCATGCAACCAGTCGCAGGTTAACGTCAACCTGACAGAGGAAATGTAAAATCAATTACGACATTTCACAATGAACATGTTTTTTCTTGTTTCAGTATGTTTTATTATGAAAAGTACAATATATCCTTGTATCCTTGTACAACTATGGAGCGTATGTCCAGATATAATTGTACAATTTGTTATTCAACATAAAAGACGTACAACAAATGATCACATTGGTATTTTAACGGTGTTATTGTAAGAGTTTAAATGTTTAAACAGAGGATCCATCTAAAACAGTATAAAACAAGTGCAGTATGTTCTGAGAATGTTACCTTAACGTCAACTCATAACGTCACACTATAACTTCATGGGAGTCTGGTGGAAAGACTGATGTTGTTCTGGGTGGATTCAGTGTGTGTGTGTGTGTGTGTGTGTGTGTGTGTGTGTGTGTGTGTGTGTGTGTGTGTGTGTGTGTCCAGTGTGTGTGTGTGTGTGTGTGTGTGTGTTTGTGTGTGTCCAGTGTGTGTGTGTTTCCATTGTGTTTGTGTGTGTCCAGTGTGTGTGTGTGTGTGTGTGTGTGTGTGTGTGTGTGTCCAGTGTGTGTGTGTGTGTGTGTGTGTGTGTGTGTGTGTGTGTGTGTGTGTGTCCAGTGTGTGTGTCCAGTGTGTGTGTGTGTGTGTGTGTGTGTGTGTGTGTGTGTCCAGTGTGTGTTAGTGTGTGTCCAGTGTGTGTGTGTGTTTCCATTGTGTTTGTGTGTGTCCAGTGTGTGTGTGTGTGTGTGTGTGTCCAGTGTGTGTGTGTGTGTGTGTGTGTGTGTGTGTGTACAATGTGTGTGTGTGTGTGTGTGTGTCCTGTGTGTGTGTGTGTGTGTGTGTTTCTGTGTGTCCAATGTGTGTGTGTCCAGTGTGTGTGTGTGTGTGTGTGTGTGTGTGTGTGTGTGTGTGTGTGTGTGTGTGTGTGTGTGTGTGTGTGTGTGTGTGTGTGTGTGTGTCCAGTGTGTGTGTGTGTGTGTGTGTGTGTGTGTGTGTGTGTGTGTGTGTGTTTGTGTGTGTCCAGTGTGTGTGTTTTTCCATTGTGTTTGTGTGTGTCCAGTGTGTGTGTGTGTGTTTGTGTGTGTCCAGTGTGTGTGTGTTTCCATTGTGTTTGTGTGTGTCCAGTGTGTGTGTGTGTGTGTGTGTGTGTCCAGTGTGTGTGTGTGTGTGTGTGTGTGTGTGTGTGTGTGTCCAGTGTGTGTTTGTGTGTGTGTGTGTGTCCAGTGTGTGTTTGTGTGTGTCCAGTGTGTGTGTGTTTCCATTGTGTTTGTGTGTGTCCAGTGTGTGTGTGTGTGTGTGTGTCCAATGTGTGTGTGTGTGTGTGTGTCCAGTGTGTGTGTGTGTGTGTGTGTTTCTGTGTGTCCAGTGTGTGTGTCCTGTGTGTGTGTGTGTGTCCAGTATTTTTGTGAGTCCAGTGTGTGTGTGTGTGTCTGTGTATGTTGTGTGTGTGCGTCCAGTGTGTGTGTGTCCAGTGTGTGTGTCCTGTGTGTGTGTGTGTGTGTGTGTCCAGTATGTTTGTGAGTCCAGTGTGTGTGTATGTGTCCAGTTTGTGTGTGTGTGTGTTTGTGTCAGTGTGTGTGTGTGTGTGTGTGTGTGTGTCCAGTGTGTGTGTGTGTGTGTCCGGTGTGTGTCCAGTGTGTGTGTGTGTGTTTATGTGTGTTTATGTGTGTGTGTTTGTGTGTCTAGTGTGTGTGTGTGTGTGTGTGTGTGTGTGTGTGTGTCCAGTATGTTTGTGAGTCCAGTGTGTGTGTATGTGTCCAGTGTGTGTGTGTTTGTGTCAGTGTGTGTATGTGTCTGTGTGTGTGTGTGTGTCCAGTGTGTGTGTGTGTGTGTGTGTGTGTGTGTGTGTGTGTGTGTCCGGTGTGTGTCCAGTGTGTGTCCAGTGTGTGTCCAGTGTGTGTCCAGTGTGTGTGAGTGTCTGTCCAGTGTGTGTGTGTGTGTGTGTGTGTGTGTGTGTGTGTGTGTGTGTGTGTGTGTGTTTGTGTGTCTAGTGTGTGTGTGTGTGTGTTTATGTGTGTGTTTTTATGTGTGTGTGTTTGTGTGTCTAGTGTGTGTCCAGTGTGTGTGTGTGTGTGTGTGTGTGTGTGTGTGTTTAAGTGTGTGTGTTTGTGTGTCCAGTGTGTGTGTGTGTGTGTGTTTATGTGTGTGTTTTTATGTGTGTGTGTTTGTGTATCTAGTGTGTGTCCAGTGTGTGTGTGTGTGTGTGTGTGTGTGTGTGTGTGTGTGTGTGTGTGTGTGTGTGTGTGTGTTTATGTGTGTGTTTTTATGTGTGTGTGTTTGTGTGTCTAGTGTGTGTCCTGTGTGTGTGTGTGTGTGTGTGTGTGTGTGTGTGTGTGTGTGTGTGTGTGTGTGTGAGTGTCTGTCCAGTGTGTTTCAGGTCATTATTTCAGCGACACAGAGTCGCCATCACCCCATCAGGAACAACGAGGAGTCATCCCAAACCCTAAACCCTGGATAGAGGGGCTCAGTGATTGTGGAGGTGAATGTGATCAGGTGGGTCAGTGTGTCAGAGGAGGCTCTATAGAAGGACAGAGTGCCGGCTGGCCAGTCCAGATACACTCCTACTCTGTGGGAGCTGGAGGAGGGGATGTCTATGGTAGTGGGATTATTATTGTGATAGGCAATGTAACGGTTGTCAGAGCAGAACAGACACCAGGACTTGTCATTGGATCCAAGACAACAGTCCTTAACCCCTCCTCTCCTGTTGATTCCTTTATATGTCACTCCTATATCAGCCCCTCTCCCACTCCACTCTACCTCCCAGTAACAGCGGCCAGTCAGACCCTCTCTACACAGCACCTGTCTATAGTCCTCAAATCTCTCTGGGTGATCAGGATACGGCTGCTTCTCTGTCCTACATGTCACCTTTCTGTTCTCCTCAGACAGAGAGAGGCGTCTGTTTACTGTGTTTAGGTCCAGTGTGAGATCACAGACATCTGATGGATGAAACCAGACACAATATTAGAAATCATCATCATTCACATTAGAATGTTAACTCACTTTTCACTAATTCATTTAATGTAGATGTTTCTAGGTATCAAAATGAGAAGTTAAGGTAACTGGAGACTTGTTGAATGATCATATGTTTTACTGTATGGTAATATAAAACACACTTATTCCCATTAATTACACACACTGGACACACACACACAAACACACAGACACACACATTGTAAAAGCAACTCTTTGTAAACATTGGTGTCCCTGATTTGTGCTTCTGTAGAACTACAGCTGATATTTAATATGACCAAGTAAGTAATGATGGTGGTCTTTGACTTTGACTTAACTTGAATTAAGACTTATTCTTAGTCATATTCTTCACAGCAGTCAACACTCACATTTTCTAAGCCCAGGTTTCATTGTCTTCTCTCCACCATGTTCCACACTGTAGCGGTAAGCAGAAGAACAGACAGTCATTGAGGGATACACATGAACACACACACACACATACACACACACACACACAGGACACACACACACACACACACACACACACACACATACACACACTGGGCACACACACGGCACACACTGGTCACACACACACGGCACACACACACACACAAACACACACTGGGCACACACACACACACACACTGGGCACACACTGGTCACACACACACACACACGGCACATACACACACAGGGCACACACACTGGGCACACACACACATTGGGCACACACACACACACTGGGCACACACACACACACACACTGGGCACACTGAGTGTGTGTCCATCTTGTTTGTGTGTGTGTCCAGTGTGTGTGTGTCCAGTGAATGTCCAATACACACACACACGGACACTCACCTGGGCACACACACACACACACTGGGCACACACACACACACTGGGCACACACACACACACACTGGGCACACACACACACACTGGGCACACACACACAGGACAAACACACACTCAGAGGACAAACACACACTCAGAGGACAAACACACACTCAGAGGACAAACACACACAGACACACAGTCAGCATATAACTTTGTCCAAGTGGTGGTCAGAATGTTTGTCTTAACTAGCCTGATAAGTCCAACATGTCTGATATGAACATTGACATAAACCCTCTACATACTTGAGTTTCTCCAGTCTGCAGTGTGGATCCTCCAGTCCAGCAGAGAGCAGTCTGACTCCTGAGTCTCCTGGGTGATTGTAGCTCAGGTCCAGCTCTCTCAGGTGTGAGGGGTTTGACCTCAGAGCTGAGACCAGAGAAGCACAGCCTTCCTCTGTGACTAGACAGCCTGACAGCCTGCAAAGAGTCAAATCATATTAAAATCACACTGCTATTCTTTGGTGGTGAAAATAGTGGCAGTATATATTTTTAAACATATTCAGATACATTAGCTAACATTTTAAATGTGTCTCTATACTCCAACATCTTGGACTTCAGATCAAATGTTTCATATGAGGTGACCGTATATAATGTCACCTTTTATTTGAGGGTATTTTCATACATTTCTGTTTCACCGTTTAGAAATTAAAGCACTTTATGTATCTAGTCCCCTCATTTGAAGAAGTCTTAAGTATTCTGACCAATTCACTTACAGTGTATTAAAGTAGTCAAAAGTTTAGTATTTGGTCCCAACCTCATTAGTTGCATTTGCAGTTTGTTTTGGTTGTGTTTTGGGTTGTTTTGCTCAATAGTAACTGAATGGTGGATGATGACTGGAGTAATATTCTGTCTAAGTGATTAGATAACATGTTTCTAAACACGACTAAATTAATCCTGATGATGCCATAATTAATACAAATCATGAATCAATCATGCATAATAATGAGTGAGAAAATTACAGAGGCTACAACAAAACATGCTAACCTCTCACCATGACCAATAACAGAGGCTACAACAAAACATGCTAACCTCTCACCATTACCAATAACAGAGGCTACAACAAAACATGCTAACCTCTCACCATTACCAATAACAGAGGCTACAACAAAACATGCTAACCTCTCACCATGACCAATAACAGAGGCTACAACAAAACATGCTAACCTCTCACCATGACCAATAACAGAGGCTACAACAAAACATGCTAACCTCTCACCATTACCGATAACAGAGGCTACAACAAAACATACTAACCTCTCACCATTACCAATAACAGAGGCTACAACAAAACATACTAACCTCTCACCATTACCAATAACAGAGGCTACAACAAAACATACTAACCTCTCACCATTACCAATAACAGAGGCTACAACAAAACATGCTAACCTCTCACCATTACGAATAACAGAGGGGGTCTGATCTTTGTGCCTCTGTAACTTTCTCATTCATCATCATTGATGATTTATTTATTATTATTCATAATCATGGTAGAATCCACATGAATGTAGAAGTTTTCAGAAACATCTTCTGTTCTTACTGACAATACAAGTGAAGTGACTCCAAAATGACAGGACATTATTCACCATTCAGTTTCTATTAGGAAAAACTTCATCCAAAACACAACCAAGACAAACTGCAAATGAATTCAACAAGTTAGTAGAATCACAAGCTTGATGTAATCACTGCAGGCATGGAATATGGGACCAATTACTAAACTTATAACTTTAATACAATATAAGTGAATTTGTCCAAATAATGAAGACTTCTTCAAATGGGAGAACTACAGTGCCTTGCAAAAGTATTCATCCCCCTTGGCGTTTTTCCTATTTTGTTTCATTACAACCTGTAATTTAAATTGATTTTAATTTGGATTTCATGTAGTGGACATACACAAAATAGTCCAAATTGGTGAAGTGAAATGAAAAACAAATCTCTCAAACAAAATAACAAATACCATCAAACACTGAAAAGTGGTGTGTGCATATGTATTCACCCTCTTTGCTATGAAGCCCCTAAATAAGATCTGGTGCAACCAATTACCTTCAGAAGTCACATAATTAGTTAAAGTCCACCTGTGTGCAATCTAAGTGTCACATGATCTCAGTATATATACACCTGTTCTGAAAGGCCCCAGAGTCTGCAACACCACCAAGCAAGGGGCACCACCAAGCAAGGGGCACCATCATTCAAGTGTCACTATGAAAACCAAGGAGCTCTCGAAACAGGTCATGGACAAAGTTGTGGAGAAGTACAGATCAGGGTTGGGTTATAAAAAAATATCTGAAACTTTGAACATCCCACGGAGCACCATTAAATCCATTATTAAAAAAGTGAAAGAATATGGCACCACAACAAACCTCCCAAGAGAGGCCCGCCCACCAAAACTCACATACCAGGCAAGGAGGGCATTAATCAGAGAGGCAACAAAGAGACCAAAGATAACCCTGAAGGAGCTGCAAAGCTCCACAGCGGAGATTGGAGTATCTGTCCATAGGACCACTTGAAGCCGTACACTACACAGAGCTGGGCTTTACGGAAGAGTGGCCAGAAAAAAAGACATTGCTTGAAGAAAAAAATAAGCAAACACGTTTGGTGTTCACCAAAAGGAAAGTGTCAGACTCCCCAAACATATGGAAGAAGGTACTCTGGTCAGATGAGACAAAAATTTAGCTTTTTGGCCATCAAGGAAAACGCTATGTCTGGCGCAAACCCAACACCTCTCATCACCCCGAGAACCCCATCCCCACAGTGAAGCATGGTGGTGGCAGCATCATGCTGTGGGTTTGTTATTCATCGGGCAGGGACTGGGAAACTGGTCAGAATTGAAGGAATGATGGATGGCACTAAATACAGGGAAAATATTGAGGGAAACCTGTTTCTGTCTTCCAGAGATTTGAGGCTGCTAAAGCAACACTCGAGTGGTTTAAGGGGGAAAAATATAAATGTCTTGTAATGGTCAAGTCAAAGCACAGACCTCAATCCAATTGAGAATCTGTGGAATGACTTACAGATTGCTGTACACCAGCGGAACCCATCCAACTTGAAGGTGCTGGAGCAGTTTTGCCTTAAAAAATGGGCAAAAGTCCCAGTGGCTACATGTGCCAAGCTTATAGAGACATACCCAAAGAGACTTGCAGCTGTATTTGCTGCAAAAGGTGGCTCTACAAAGTATTGACTTTGGGGGGTGATTAGTTATGCACGTTCAAGATCTCTTTTTTTCTTATTTCTTGTTTGTTTCACCCCCCAAAAAGATTTTGCATCTTCAAAGTGGTAGGAATGTTGTGTAAATCAAATGATACAAACCCCCCCCCCCAAAATCCATTCCAAAATCCATTTTAATTCCAGGTTGTAAGGCAACAAAATAGGAAAAATGCCAAGGGGGGTGAAAACTTTTGCAAGCCACTGTACATACATAAAATGCTTTCATTTCTAAACGGTAAAACAGATATGAATACTTTCAAATTAAAGGTGACATTCTGTACAGTCGCCTAATATGAAACATTCTATCTCAAATCCAAAATGCTGGAGCATAGCACCAATTGTAAAATTGTAAGCTTCAATGTCCAAACACATATGGTGTGGACTATGTGTGTCTGGTAAACACATGTGGATCTGGTGAACAGTTATCACTTGTTGACCAACTACAGGAATACTGACCTCAGAGTCTCCAGTTTACAGTGGGGATTCCCCAGTCCAGCAGAGAGCAGCTTCACTCCTGAATCCTTCAGGTCATTGTTACTCAGGTCCAGCTCTCTCAGGTGTGAGGGGTTTGACTCCAGAGCTGAGACCAGAGAAGCACAGCCTTCCTCTGTGACTCCACAGCCTGACAGCCTGACAAAGAGATCATCATGACTTCACAAACACACTGTTGATTTAACGAGTAGTGTAGAAGGACAATGGCAGATGAATTTGGTTTATTCTCCCAAATTACATATAGATTCACCTTCTGTCTCCTAGAATTGTATGCTCATAATGTTATACTAATGTAAACATCAATGCATTTATTCAATATGTTTTTCAATATAATATTATATACATATTATAATACATATTTTTCTCTAAACTGAATATTTTCCCCTGATGATTAGTTCTTAAATGTCATTTTATTTACTCACAGAGCAGCTCTGGAGGCTTTGACCACTGGCAGCAGCCTCAGAAGACCTTCCTCTGATCTGGAGTATTTCTTCAGGTCAAACACATCCAGCTCCTTTTCTGAAGTCAGCAACACAAAGACCAGAGTTGACCACTGTGCAGGTGACAGGTTGGGTTTTGAGAAACTTCCTGAGCTCAGGAAGCTTTGGATCTCCTCCACTAGAGAATGGTCATTCAGTTCATTCAGACAGTGGAACAGATTGATGCTCCTCTCTGGAGAGGGATTCTCCCTGATCTTCTCCTTGATGTACTTGACTGTTCCTTCAAGGCACTTTGAGCTGCTTCTTGTATTTGTCAGTAGACCACGTAAGTACTTCTGATTGGACTCCAGTGAGAGGCCCAGAAGGAAGCGGAGGAACAGGTCCAGGTTTCCTGTCTCACTTTGTAAGGCTTTATCCACAGCACTCTTGTAGAAAGCAACTTCAGACTTGTCTCTGAAGAGCGACAAAAAGTAGCTGGGCATTGATTGAGGTTCATCCATTAGATTCTCATTGTTGTTGATGAATGAGAGGAACACATATACAGCAGCCAGAAACTCCTGAATGCTCAGATGAACAAAGCAGTACACCTTGTCCTGGTACAGCCCACATTCCTCTTTAAAGAGCTGTGTGCACAATCCTGAGTACACTGAGGCTTCACTGACATCAATGCCAGCCTCTTTCAGGTCTTCTTCATAGAAAATCAGATTGCCATTCACAAGCTGTTGAAAAGCCAGTTTTCCCAGTGACAGAATGCTCTCTTTATTCCAGTGTGGACCTGTCTCTTCTATCCCAAGATACTTTTCATTCTTCTGTTTTGTATGAAACACCACAAGATGTGTGTACATCTCAGTGAGAGTCTTGGGCATCTCTTCTCTCTTATGTTTCAGCATGTGTTCAAGGACTGTTGCAGAAATCCAACAGAAGACTGGAATGTGGCACATGATGTGGAGGCTCCTTGATGTCTTTATGTGGGAGATGATTCTGCTGGCCAGGTCCTCATCACTGAATCTCTTCCTGAAATACTCCTCCTTCTGTGGGTCATTGAACCCTCGTACCTCTGTCACCTGGTCAACACACCATGAAGGGATCTTATTGGCTGCTGCAGGTCGGGTAGTTATCCAGAGGAGAGCAGAGGGAAGCAGATTTCCCCTGATGAGATTTGTCAGCAGAACATCCACTGAGGTTGACTCTGTGACGTCCCAACAGATCTTGTTCTTCTGGAAGTCTAGGGGCAGTCGGCACTCATCCAGACCATCAAAGATGAACAGAACTTTGTACTTGTTGTAGATGGAGATTCCTGATTGTTTGGTTTCCATTGAGAAGTGATTGAGAAGTTCAATGAAAGTGTGTTTGTCCTCTTTCATCAAATTCAGCTCCCGAAAAGGGAATGAAAATACAAATTGGACATCCTGATTTGCTTTTCCTTCAGCCCAGTCCAAAATGAATTTCTGCACAGAGACTGTTTTTCCAATGCCAGCGACTCCCTTTGTCAGCACAGTTCTGATAAGTTTGTCTTGTCCAGTTAAGGGTTTGAAGATGTTGTTACATTTGACTGCAGTCTCTGGTCTTGCGTGTTTCCTGGTTGTTGTCTCAATCTGTCTCAGCTCATGTTCCTTATTGACCTCTCCTGTTCCACCCTCTGTGATGTAGAGCTCTGTGTAGATCTTATTGAGAAGTGTTGGGTTTCCTTGTTTAGCGATCCCCTCAAATACACATTGAAACTTCTTCTTTAGATTAGATTTGAGTTCACGTTGGCAAATCACAGCAAGCTCATCTGAATCTAGAAATAACACAGAGGATATTAATATTACGTCTGTTTTAATGCCTACAGTTTTGTAGGACTGTTATAAAGTTTTAAATTATTATAATTTATTCTCTTAACTGACTGTATAAATGTGTAAATGTTTTCATAATGCATTACAGACTGGTGTGACTGATTATATTATTATTGGTATTATTGATGGTATTATTAATGTTCTCTCTCTCTCTCTCTCTCTCTCTCTCTCTCTCTCTCTCTCTCTCTCTCTCTCTCTCTCTCTCTCTCTCTCTCTCTCTCTCTCTCTCTAAATTAATGACCACAACACATCCCTGCTGCTACTTGATGAGGTCACTAGGGGTTGTGTTAAGGCTGATACAATATCATTGAGTTACACAGCTGCTTTAGCTGTACTTTAGCTACAGCTTTTAAATGTTATAAAACAGCATTCAACATGAGGCAGACAGATCTTACATTTCTCCAGTGTGTCAGCAAGCTCCTTCTGGTTCATTTTCCTCAGGACGTGCAGTGTGATCTTCAGAGCCCCCTCTCTGGCACTGCTCTCCTGCTTCTCATCTTCAGCATCCACCACTTCCTTATCCTGCTTCTGACTCTCAAAGCCTTCTGGGAGTTCTGGACTAAGAATCCTCTTGAACATCTTCAGCTCGTTCTTCACAAATGTCATAATATTCTCTTCAAGCAACTGAAATAAATCAAGTAAATAAGTTAAGCAAGAGAAGAAATGCTTTCTCATTAACACATTAATGAATGATTGACAGATCAACTTTACTTGAGGTAAACAAAAACAAATGTACATAACAGGACCACATACACTGAATATGGAGGCCAGGTCTGTTTGATGACTCTGGGAAGACTGACCACTGAGAATCTCTGACTCTGATCTCTCCTGTTGGTTTCTGTGGACAAAACATGAGATTACATCTCCTCATCCAGGGAGTGCACACACACACACACACACACACACACACACAGGGAGGGAATGTTGGGTTTGTTTAATATTGTTTCAGGACTATAAAAATGGACAAAAGAATTCATCCTATGGATTATGGAAACAACAAAAAGAAATGGGAAAATGGGAGAGGAGAAATGACTAGAGACAGTGTTGTTTAACTCACTGACCATGACCCATGAGTTCTTCTTACCTTTGTTCAGTAGAAAAGTCTCCCTCGCTAAACTCTGGAGGAGGACTCATAGACCGGTCACTCTTCATGGCCACACAGCTGGGAACAGGGGAGGCTGGTCTCTCCTGCTTGATTGGGCTTCAACACAACAGAGACAAACATTACATCTCTCATCTACTCTGAGCTCAGATGGGGAAACATAAGAAGAGTTTCATTCCATAACACTATATATCAATTTTCAGAAATGTTCATAAATTAGCTTTTATTTTTTTAAGAAATTTTGAAAGAGATTGGTGTATTGTTTCACTATCTAATCATGGCATGGGGTTGTTCAATGACAGCCATGTATTTGTTTATAATCTATCACTTGATGGTTTCATTTCAGAGAGACATATAATCATGTGTTTTTGCAAAATGCTATATATCTGCCTCACTCTCAAATGTGACAGACCGTCATAATGACGCTATACGGAGGAACAAGTACTGAGTTAATGTGCAGGGGTACCAGGTAGTTGAGGTAATAATGAGACTATAAGGAGTACCAGTACTGAGTCAATGTGCAGGGGAACCAGGTAGTTGAGGTAATAATGAGACTCTAAGGAGTACCAGTACTGAGTCAATGTGCAGGGGTACCAGGTAGTTGAGGTAATAATGAGACTATAAGGAGTACCAGTACTGAGTCAATGTGCAGGGGTACCAGGTAGTTGAGGTAATAATGAGACTATAAGGAGTATCAGTACTGAGTCAATGTGCAGGGGTACCAGGTAGTCGAGGTAATAATGAGACTATAAGGAGTACCAGTACTGAGTCAATGTGCAGGGGTACCAGGTAGTCGAGGTAATAATGAGACTATAAGGAGTACCAGTACTGAGTCAATGTGCAGGGGTACCAGGTAGTTGAGGTAATAATGAGACTATAAGGAGTACCAGTACTGAGTCAATGTGCAGGGGTACCAGGTAGCTGAGGTAATAATGAGGCTATAAGGAGTACCAGTACTGAGTCAATGTGCAGGGGTACCAGGTAGCTGAGGTAATAATGAGGCTATAAGGAGTACCATTTCTTACCTTTGTTCAGTAGAAAAGTCTCCCTCTCTAAACTTTATAGGTTGACCCATTGACTGGTCACTCTTCATGGACACACAGCTGGGTACAGGGGAGGCTGGTCTCTCCTGCTTGATTGGACTTCAACACAGAGGCGAACATTATATCTCTCATCTACTGTTTGTACATTTGCTTTTATGTTTAAAGAATGTATGCATGCAGTTTTTTATATATATAATTAACTAAATGTATGATGTTTTTGGTTTATGTCAGTTTCATTGTTTGTTATGCTATAAATTGTTATTTTATGGTTGTAAGTGGTAAAATGAACTAGAACATGTTATATTAATTCCTACTTTAGTAAGGAATTACACGTTATTCAGTACTACTGCAGTTGCTACAACATTCCAATAGATGGCAGCATAAGACCACAAATGATATTTCAGAAGATCAGTTAGTTCTCCCTGCATACACCACCACTCCCCCTCACAGGAAAACTCCTGTGTGGCTTCTTTCTGTCCCTTTCCACACTGCTAACGCAAGAGGAAGGACTGAAAAAGCATTACAATTACAATTATCAATAAGCCTGAACATTAATTCAGTATCCTCTGGTTGAGAAAAATTTATTTTCCTAGTATATTCATTGTCAAATTCATCAACCAGCATCAAGCTGCTCTGCCTTCTCTTTCTAGTGGTCAACTCAGCCCCGTTAAAAAGCTGGTGTCGTCACTCTGCCTTCTCTCTCTAGTAGTCAACTCAGCCCCGTTAAAAAGCTGGTGTCGTCACTCTGCCTTCTCTCTCTAGTAGTCAACTCAGCCCCGTTAAAAAGCTGGTGTCGTCACTCTGCCTTCTCTCTCTAGCAGTCAACTCAGCCCCGTTAAAAAGCTGGTGTCGTCACTCTGCCTTCTCTCTCTAGTAGTCAACTCAGCCCCGTTAAAAAGCTGGTGTCGTCACTCTGCCTTCTCTCTCTAGTAGTCAACTCAGCCCCGTTAAAAAGCTGGTGTCGTCACTCTGCCTTCTCTCTCTAGTAGTCAACTCAGCCCCGTTAAAAAGCTGGTGTCGTCACTCTGCCTTCTCTCTCTAGTAGTCAACTCAGCCCCGTTAAAAGCTGGTGTCGTCACTCTGCCTTCTCTCTCTAGTAGTCAACTCAGCCCCGTTAAAAAGCTGGTGTCGTCACTCTGCCTTCTCTCTCTAGCAGTCAACTCAGCCCCGTTAAAAGCTGGTGTCGTCACTCTGCCTTCTCTCTCTAGTAGTCAACTCAGCCCCGTTAAAAAGCTGGTGTCGTCACTCTGCCTTCTCTCTCTAGTAGTCAACTCCAGCCCCGTTAAAAAGCTGGTGTCGTCACTCTGCCTTCTCTCTCTAGTAGTCAACTCAGCCCCGTTAAAAAGCTGGTGTCGTCACTCTGCCTTCTCTCTCTAGTAGTCAACTCAGCCCCACTAAAAAGCTGGTGTCTTCACTCTGCCGTCTCTCTCTAGTAGTCAACTCAGCCCCGTAAACAGCTGGTGTTGTCACTCTGTCTTCTCTCTCTAGTAGTCAACTCAGCCCCACTAAAAAGCTGGTGTCTTCACTCTGCCTTCTCCAGGGGCATGTTGAGGTAAGTTTACTAACCAGGATGGTAGAATGATGTAATTTATTTGCGGGCTGGAAGACGCACTCTTGTCTTTTCTATTCCGGGGTTGTTTACTCGCAATATCAGATATTAAGATGATGTTTTATAGTGCATGTATACTAGGGTTGAGGTTCTGACTAGTGATTATTTACCCAGGGTTCAATACCTGCTATAGTCACTATTTATTTGCTCTCCCTAAAGCAACACAGCCCTAATAGGAGATATATAGCTAACTAAAGTAATGAGTGACCATTTTAGAAATGGTCAATGCTGGCAGGTCTCCTTGATAACTAGTAGGAGCTGGCAGGGAGACAAATGACCTGAAATAAGGCCTTTTTGTTTCACAATTACTTCATAACTAGGGACATAAGGTAATATTATGAAACTGGGCTCCATGGCAGATGCAATGAAATAGTTTTCATCAGAAAAAAACATTGTTGAAAATGTATGCGTCCAGCCTATTTGAGGCGCCCCTTAAAATAGTATTCAAAAGTTCGGTCCTTGGATACAGAGGGGTTAAACCCTAAAGTGAACGTCCATCTAGTGAAGAGAGGAGAACCGGACAGAGGTAGCCAGCATCCGTCAACGAGAGAGGGAGAAGCCCTCCACGAGATTTAACAGGTGGAAGAAACAACCGGGGAGCTCCATCGGTCCACAAGAAATGCAGGCAGCGGGTGATGATGTAGTGGTAGCTAGATAACTAGAATGCTGCTGGTAGAGTAGCTAGCGATCTTACCGAGCGGTGCCGACTAGCTAGGATAACTAGGATGCTGCTGGTAGAGTAGCTAGCTAGCTTACCGAGCTGTACCGACTAGCTAGGATAACTAGGATGCTGCTGGTAGAGTAGCTAGCTAGCTTACCGAGCTGTACCGACTAGCTAGGATAACTAGGATGCTGCTGGTAGAATAGCTAGCTAGCTTACAGAGCTGTACCGACTAGCTAGGATAACTAGGATGCTGCTGGTAGAGTAGCTAGCTAGCTTACCGAGCTGTACCGACTAGCTAGGATAACTAGGATGCTGCTGGTAGAGTAGCTAGCTAGCTTACCGAGCTGTACCGACTAGCTAGGATAACTAGGATGCTGCTGGTAGAATAGCTAGCTAGCTTACCTAGCTGTACCGACTAGCTAGGATAACTAGGATTCTGCTTGTAGAGCAGCTAGCTAGCTTACCTAGCTGTACCGACTAGCTAGGATAACTAGGATGCTGCTGGTAGAGCAGCTAGCTAGCTTACCTAGCTGTACCGACTAGCTAGGATAACTAGGATGCTGCTGGTAGGGTAGCTAGCTAGCTTACCTAGCTGTACCGACTAGCTAGGATAACTAGGATGCTGCTGGTAGAGTAGCTAGCTAGCTTACCGAGCTGTACCGACTAGCTAGGATAACTAGGATGCTGCTGGTAGAGTAGCTAGCTAGCTTACCGAGCTGTACCGACTAGCTATGATAACTATGATGCTGCTGGTAGAGTAGCTAGCTAGCTTACCGAGCTGTACCGACTAGCTAGGATATCTTGGATGCTGCTGGTAGAGTAGCTAGCTAGCTTACCGAGCTGTACCGACTAGCTAGGATAACTAGGATGCTGCTGGTAGAGTAGCTAGCTAGCTTACCGAGCTGTACCGACTAGCTAGGATAACTAGGATGCTGCTGGTAGAGTAGCTAGCTAGTTTACCGAGCTGAACCGATTAGCTTGGCTAGATTGCAGGCTAGATTTGTCTGTCCCTCGTCTCCATGATGATGACGAATCTGGTGAACCACAAATTGAAACAAGGATCTGGCTACACTCATACTGTCCCTGACCATTAAGCAAAAAAAAAATTTAACAATAAACTTCGGTGTCTCAACACTGTAACAAACCCTGTCGTTATTCCCCAAGATCACCTCAGCCCACTCTGCGCATAACCGGACAATATACTTGGCGCCGCACGATACATGGATGCGACAGTTCTGTACGGAAACGCGGGAGGTTCCAGAACAGTGGCACAAAACAACTAAACCCAGTCTTTATCGTGGGTTACATTAGTAATAGTCCTTTATTATTATTATGTTAAACAAACATTCAAATATTTTTTTATAACTATATTTTGAGATCTGGGCCCATATCCATAAAGCGTCTCAGAGTAGAAAATTGGTTGTAGAAGTCCTGCAATAAAGACAATTTACTCTTATGGTTATATGTGGGGGGTTAAGAACGGAGCAGAAGAGACATGTTTGTTGTTTGCTGTAACTAATGGACAAAGTTGTATTGTAATGTATTGTAAAAAAAGTCAGCCAGAGTTGACGTGGACCATCGTTCAAACAAAGATATGACTCCCTGGCCACCAGTGTGCTTGGATATAATGAATATCAATTCAGTGAAGAAGAACCTCTAGAGTTCTGACAAAAGAACCCTACAAAAGGGTTCAATAAATACTGTATACTCAGACACTTCCTAACCTCATATAAAGGGTTCTATATATATTCTATATATACTGTATACTCAGACACTTCCTAACCTCATATAAAGGGTTCTATATACACTGTATACTCAGACACTTTGTCACAATCGTCTTTAAGAATGGACCAAGGCGCAGCGTGCTGGTAAAGATGTGTGTGTGTGTGTGTGTGTGTGTGTGTGTGTGTGTGTGTGTGTGTGTGTGTGTGTGTGTGTGTGTGTGTGTGTATGCTGGTAAAGATGTGTGTGTGTGTGTGTGTTCCACATAATTTATATTTAATGGAACGTACAAGACAAAATGAGTGATCGCACAAATGCGTAGCGCACACACAGGCACTAACAAAAAACAATATCCAACGAACACAGGTGGGAAAAGGGACTACCTAAGTATGTTCCCCAATTAGAGGCAACGACATACAGCTGCCTTTAATTGGGAACCATACACAAAACAAAACGTAGAAATAAAACAACTAGATACCCCCCTAGTCACGTGACAGTACCCCCCAAAGGTGCGGACTCCGGCCGCAAAACCTGACACCAGATGGGGAGGGTTCAGGTGGGCTACTAGCGTCAGTGGCGGCTATGGATCGGGACGTAGCACCCGCTCAGCCCGCGGATCCGGCCATGGAGCCAGGCAGAACGCCGTTCCCAGACTGGTCACCGGCGCAGAGGAAAGCTCTGGCCATGGAGCGGGACTGGACGCCATGCCTGGACTGGTCACCGGCGCAGAGGATAGCTCCGGCCTAGGAGCAGGACTGGACGCCGTGCCTGGACGCCGTGCCAGGATGCCGTGCCAGGACGCCATGCCTGGACTGGGCACCGGCACAGATGAAGGCTCCGGCCTAGGAGCAGGACTGGACGCCGTGCCTGGAATGGGCACCTTGTGCGTGGAGCCGGCACAGGTTGCACCGGACTGGTGACACGCTCTTCAGGGCGAGTGCGGGGAGCCGGCACAGGACGTACCGGGCTGGGAAGGCGCACTGTAGGCCTAGTGAGTGGAGCCGGCACAGGTTACACCGGACTGGTGACACGCTCCTCTAAACGCCTGAGCTGCAGCATACTCCTAGCCAACACCTCTCTCCAATATCCCCCATTAAACTCCTCGACCAGACGGGCTCTGGCTCTCTCCTTGGTTCGGCCGACCGCCCCATGTGCCCATCCCCCCAAAAAGGTTTGGGGTTGCCCCTGGGCTGTTTGTGGACGCGGACCCCGGTGTCGTCGCTGTCCCCCATTACTCCTCGGCGACTCCCGCAAAGTAAGGGTCTCGCATCCACCCACGATCTCCTCCTCCTCCCAATATTTAATGGAACGTACAAGACAACAAAAGAAATGACTGATCTCACAAATGCATCGCACACACAGGCATTAACAAAAAACACTATCCCACAAACACAGGTGGGAAAAGGGACTACCTAAGTAGGATCCCCATTGGGAACCATACACAAAACAAAACATAGAAATAAAACAACTAGATACCCCCCTAGTCACGTCCTGACCTAGAACACCATAGAGAACCCAGAGGGCTCTCTATGGCCAGGACGTGACACACTTCCTAACCTCCTATAAAGGGTTCTATATATATTCTATATATACTGAATACTCTGACACTTCCTAACCTCCTATAAAGGGTTCTATATATAATCTATATATACTGTATACTCAGACACTTCCTAACCTCCTATAAAGGGTTCTATATATATTATATATATACTGTATACTCAGACACTTCCTAACCTCCTATAAATGGTTCTATATATATTATACTGTATACTCAGACACTTCCTAACCTCCTATAAATGGTTCTATATATATTATACTGTATACTCAGACACTTCCTAACCTCCTATAAATGGTTCTATATATATTATATATATACTGTATACTCAGACAGGCTAACCTCCTATAAAGGGTTCTATATATATTCTATATATACTGTATACTCAGACAGGCTAACCTCCTATAAAGGGTTCTATATATATTCTATATATACTGTATACTCAGACACTTCCTAACCTCCTATAAATGGTTCTATATATATTCTATATATACTGTATACTCAGACACTTCCTAACCTCCTATAAATGGTTCTATATATATTCTATATATACTGTATACTCAGACACTTCCTAACCTCCTATAAAGGGTTCTATATATATTCTATATATACTGTATACTCAGACACTTCCTAACCTCCTATAAATGGTTCTATATATATTCTATATATACTGTATACTCAGACACTTCCTAACCTCCTATAAAGGGTTCTATATATATTCTATATATACTGTATACTCAGACACTTCCTAACCTCCTATAAATGGTTCTATATATATTATACTGTATACTCAGACACTTCCTAACCTCCTATAAAGGGTTCTATATATATATTCTATATATACTGTATACTCAGACACTTCCTAACCTCCTATACAGGGTTCTATATATATTCTATATATACTGTATACTCAGACACTTCCTAACCTCCTATAAAGGGTTCTATATATATTCTATATATACTGTACACTCAGACACTTCCTAACCTCCTATAAAGGGTTCTATATATATTCTATATATACACTGTATACTCAGACACTTCCTAACCTCCTATAAAGGGTTCTATATATATTCTATATATACTGTATACTCAGACACTTCCTATCCTCCTATAAAGGGTTCTATATATATTCTATATATACTGTACACTCAGACACTTCCTAACCTCCTATAAAGGATTCTATATATCTTTAGTGGTTCCGTATATTAAGGAAGATAGAACCCTTTTTGGTTGAATTAGGTGTGAAGAGTCTCTTGATGGCAACAACTATCAGAATCTGTAAAAACAATAAAGTTAAGCTTGTCAACATATTAGGCAATAATTTAGAGTAGGCTAAATTATTGTGTCATGCTACAAAACTATAGATGTGTGTGTGTGTGTGTGTGTGTGTGTGTGTGTGTGTGTGTGTGTGTGTGTATGCTGGTAAAGATGTGTGTGTGTGTGTGTGTGTGTGTATGCTGGTAAAAATGTGTGTGTGTGTGTATGCTGGTAAAGATGTGTGTGTGTGTGTGTGTGTGTGTGTGTGTATGCTGGTAAAGATGTGTGTGTGTGTGTGTGTGTGTGTGCTGGTAAAGATGTGTGTGTGTGTGTGTGTGTGTGTGTGTGTGTGTGTGCTGGTAAAGATGTGTGTGTGTGTGTATGCTGGTAAAGATGTGTGTGTGTGTGTGTGTGTGTATGCTGGTAAAGATGTGTGTGTGTGTGTGTGTGTATGCTGGTAAAGATGTGTGTGTGTGTGTGTGTGTGTGTGTGCTGGTAAAGATGTGTGTGTGTGTGTGTGTGTGCTGGTAAAGATGTGTGTGTGTGTGTGTGCTGGTGAGAAATCACAGTCAAATATACAGGATACAAACATTTCTTTCCAGTTGTATAGCGTTTTGGAAAACAAGAATTCATACTAAAAAATCTACGAATTTAAATATTTTTTAGACACATGAAGGTACCCATTCATTTCTGATGAAAAATAACTAATGGGAAAATATTGTGGATATAACGTTTTACAAACAAAGTTTTTAAACAACATTGTCATCTCACCTCTTAGCTTTGGTGTCATGTTCCCCAGAGAGACTCATTTTAGAGGCAGGGCGCCCCTCCTCTCTCTCCCCAGAGAGACTCATTTTAGAGCACTGACCCCTAAACAGAGATCCAGCATGTTGGTTGTGGTTAACACAGTGACAACTAAACAGAGATCCAGCATGTTGGTTGTGGTTAACACACTGACCCCTAAACAGAGATCCAGCATGTTGGTTGTGGTTAACACAGTGACCCCTAAACAGAGATCCAGCATGTTGGTTGTGGTTAACACAGTGACAACTAAACAGAGATCCAGCATGTTGGTTGTGGGTAACACAGTGACCCCTAAACAGAGATCCAGCATGTTGGTTGTGGTTAACACAGTGACAACTAAACAGAGATCCAGCATGTTGGTTGTGGTTAACACAGTGACAACTAAACAGAGATCCAGCATGTTGGTTGTGGTTAACACAGTGACAACTAAACAGAGATCCAGCATGTTGGTTGTGGTTAACACAGTGACAACTAAACAGAGATCCAGCATGTTGGTTGTGGTTAACACAGTGACAACTAAACAGAGATCCAGCATGTTGGTTGTGGTTAACACAGTGACAACTAAACAGTGATCCAGCATGTTGGTTGTGGTTAACACAGTGACAACTAATTATTGAATGTCAATTGTTCTAGATTATTAATTATCTCTTAGAAATACAACATTTACTAACAGACACATCCAAACAGTCAGGTGTTTTAATTAATAGATAACTAATAATAACAATACAATAATAGTAAAATTAATAATAATAATAATAATAATAATAATGTGTTACTGTGTCTTTTAATAATGTCTCTCATTCTAGTGTGCTGCTTTGTTCAACAGGTATGTTATTATTCTGCTGTTACTGTGTCTTTTAATAATGTCTCTCATTCTAGTGTGTTGCTTTGTTCAACAGGTATGTTATTATTCTGCTGTTACTGTGTCTTTTAATAATGTCTCTCATTCTAGTGTGTTGCTATGTTCAACAGGTATGTTATTATTCTGCTGTTACTGTGTCTTTTAATAATGTCTCTCATTCTAGTGTGTTGCTTTGTTCAACAGGTATGTTATTATTCTGCTGTTACTGTGTCTTTTAATAATGTCTCTCATTCTAGTGTGTTGCTATGTTCAACAGGTATGTTATTATTCTGCTGTTACTGTGTCTTTTAATAATGTCTCTCATTCTAGTGTGTTGCTATGTTCAACAGGTATGTTATTATTCTGCTGTTACTGTGTCTTTTAATAATGTCTCTCATTCTAGTGTGTTGCTTTGTTCAACAGGTATGTTATTATTCTGCTGTTACTGTGTCTTTTAATAATGTCTCTCATTCTAGTGTGCTGCTTTGTTCAACAGGTATGTTATTATTCTGCTGTTACTGTGTCTTTTAATAATGTCTCTCATTCTAGTGTGTTGCTTTGTTCAACAGGTATGTTATTATTCTGCTGTTACTGAATTCAGTTCATAATAACAATGTTAAGAAAAGTCTGTTCAGTGGTTTCATACCAAATTACACAGGAAGCAGGAGATCATTGTAATTTAGAAAACAACACATGTTCTGATATTCTGAAAGATGATTTAGAACTGTGATACATTAACATGTTTACAAATTGTAAAATAACCACAAAATACGAATATATGAACAATATGTTATTGAATTTGAGTTGCCTACGCCCAGTTAGCTCCATTTTGTATGATGGAACTGTCACGTACCTGTCCCAGGTGAAATGGACTGTTAGATCTGAGTGTTTTACTGTCATTCACTATACTAAAATAACACCTTACATTTAATGTCCCTACACACTTTACAATAATCCCTGGGAAGATTCTCACCTTGTAGCCTGAATTCACAACCAGAACATGTCAAGTCATTGAGATATTTTCCGTTGTGCTGAGAGAGCACCTTCCTGATGACAAGTGGCTCTGTATCTATGTTCTAGGTACAGTTGATCTTTGGATGCAATAATATCTGGTCAAAGTCTAGTGGCACAACACCATAGTATATCATAAACATAACAGTAGTTTAACCTTTGGCCAGTAAAGGCCATGGCATACTATAAAACAGGGTTGGTCAACTAGGTTTGGCTTCGGGACATTTTCTTTCTGAGTTAAAGTCGGCGGGCCAGAACATAATTAGCATATAATATTAGCATAATGAATAGGCCTACACTACAAATGGAACAACATGTTTAACATATTTGATTAGTACATAATACATTCAGTGACAATAAAATAATTTAGATCTGATTAAGTTCATTAAATCACCAATATCTCTATTAAATTATAATGTTTTGTTTATTTCTCTGTGTGTTGATTGGTGGGGAAAAACAGGTCTATGTAGCCTACTGTAGTCAACACTACTTTGTTAATGACAACATTCATAAAGAACAATTATCTTGACAGCAAGAGAACATGTCTCTCTCAGAAAGGAGCAAAGGAAAGGTGGGTAATGAAAATGGAAGTTTCAGGGAAGAACAGACAGAGAGAGATGCATTCATCTTACCATCTTTCTCCAATGCCAAGCCAGTGTCTTGTTTGCTATGAAAATGTCACTGTTTGCAAAGAATTCAATCTCAGACGGCATTACGAATCTAAGCATGGTACTTTCAAAGTGGCCTTCCCGCCCCAGACAGAGGCCCAACGCAGAAAAACTGAAGCATTAACTACTAGCTACAAACACGGCAGTAGAATCCTCCTTCGTGGCCTGACCCAACAACGGAAGGTCACAAGTGCCTTCCTAAAAGCATCCTGGGTTCTAACCAAACACAACATGCCCTTCGCAGAGCTATTTAAACAGTACATGGTGACAGTTTAGGAGGAATTGGCTACAGACAAGTCTATGGATGGCATAATGGTGTCTGTCAAACAGGTGCCCCTGTCTGCGTCAACAGCCGGACACCGTGTCCGTCCTCTGGTGGATGATGTGCAGAGGATTGTTCTGGAGGGGCTCAGTCAGGCTGAGCATTTCCCCCTGGCTATTGATGAGAGAACTGACAACACCGATGTAGCACAGTTGTGTGTATATGTCCGTTATTTTCATGGAAATGTCTTTAAAGAAGAGCTCCTGGCACTGATTCCCCTGGAAGGACACACCACCGGGGACATCCTACTCACAGAGCTGGAAGAATTGTTTACGCAGCATGGCTTGTCATTCGAAGAAGTCAGCTCTGTGGTCTCTGACGGGGCTCCTGCTATGGTGGGCAGACACAGGGGCCTGGTCAGCAGGTTGAAGGATATCGCCCTACAAATGAATGGCTTGAATTGTCTCATCCATCAGAGTGTGCTGTGTGCCAGACTAAACGTGGTTTACATTGTCTCATCCATCAGAGTGTGCTGTGTGTCAGACTAAACGTGGTTTACATTGTCTCATCCATCAGAGTGTGCTGTGTGTCAGACTAAACGTGGTTTACATTGTCTCATCCATCAGAGTGTGCTGTGTGTCAGACTAAACGTGGTTTACATTGTCTCATCCATCAGAGTGTGCTGTGTGCCAGACTAAACGTGGTTTACATTGTCTCATCCATCAGAGTGTGCTGTGTGTCAGACTAAACGTGGTTTACATTGTCTCATCCATCAGAGTGTGCTGTGTGTCAGACTAAACGTGGTTTACATTGTCTCATCCATCAGAGTGTGCTGTGTGTCAGACTAGACGTGGTTTACATTGTCTCATCCATCAGAGTGTGCTGTGTGTCAGACTAAACGTGGTTTACATTGTCTCATCCATCAGAGTGTGCTGTGTGTCAGACTAAACGCTGAGCTAAAAGATGTGATGGATAAAGTAATGCGCATAATCAACGTTGTCAGGGAGACATCAAGCAACACAACAGCGTCTTTTCCACCAGCTGGTGACAGAATCAGAGGAGGCCGTCCAGGATGATCTCCTGCTTCACAACAACGTGCGCTGGCTGAGTAAAGGAAAAGCTCCAGAGAGATTCTGGGAGCTGCATGACCAGGTTGGGGGTTTTGTCAGAAAAAGCTAAATGAGGGCAGCAGTTGACCTCCTTAGTATTCTGGAAATTGAGGAATTCCTCTCAGATGTTGTTTTTTTGGTGACATTCTGTAAATTAAACGGGTTAAATCTGCAGTTACAAGGAAGAGGGAAAACAGTCGTGGACTTGAGGAATTTACTAGGAAGCTTGAGTTGTTAGATTTGGACTTGTCCTCTGGAAGGCTACTGCTCTTCAGCACACTGAAGAAACGACAGGCAGAGGGACCAGGCCGATTTGGAAGATTTCATCAAGCAGCTGAGGGACAACTTCTCCACCAGATCTGAAGACTACAGCAGCCCAAGGATATCAGGTCATCAGTGTGTTTGTACATGATCCTTTCACAGTCCGCCCAGGTGGGGAATTCTCTTCCCTTGCTAAGAATACCATACTCTTGCTGGATGAGGCCGCAATTCAAACTGAGCTGATTGAATTTCAAATTGAATTTGAGCCTAAACAGGGATGCGCTCAGGAGAGCCGAGACCTTGTGTGCGTTTTGGGTGGCATGCTCAGAGGAATACAGCACAATAAAGAAACTTGCCTTTTATGTGCTAACAATGTTTGGATCGACTTACACCTGGAGTTCTCCTTTTCATCTATGAACACAATCAAGACTCACGACAGGAACCGGCTTTCACATAAGTCAGTCAAGACTCACGACAGGAACCGGCTTTCACATAATTATAAACCTTCATGTTTTTTTGCTGACATCTTTTGTTGCCCAAACGGCTACATCGGTCTGCTAATACAGGACAGTAAAGGCCTAATGCAATATTTATTCATATTATTTTGTAATTCTGATTTTTTCAGGGGGTGCTTCAGGACCCTACTCCCCACTGCTATTCTCAGCACCCTACTCCCCACTGCTATTCTCAGCACCCTACTTCCCACTGCTATTCTCAGCACCCTACTTCCCACTGCTATTCTCAGCACCCTACTCCCCACTGCTAATCTCAGCACCCTACTCCCCACTGCTATTCTCAGCACCCTACTTCCCACTGCTATTCTCAGCACCCTACTCCCCCCTGCTATTCTCAGCACCCTACTCCCCACTGCTATTCTCAGCACCCTACTTCCCACTGCTGTTCTCAGCACCCTACTCCCCACTGCTATTCTCAGCACCCTACTCCCCACTGCTATTCTCAGCACCCTACTTCCCACTGCTATTCTCAGCACCCTACTTCCCACTGCTATTCTCAGCACCCTACTTCCCACTGCTATTCTCAGCACCCTACTTCCCACTGCTATTCTCAGCACCCTACTTCCCACTGCTGTTCTCAGCACCCTACTTCCCACTGCTATTCTCAGCACCCTACTGCCCACTGCTATTCTCAGCACCCTACTTCCCACTGCTATTCTCAGCACCCTACTTCCCACTGCTATTCTCAGCACCCTACTCCCCACTGCTATTCTCAGCACCCTACTTCCCACTGCTATTCTCAGCACCCTACTTCCCACTGCTATTCTCAGCACCCTACTTCCCACTGCTATTCTCAGCACCCTACTCCCCACTGCTAATCTCAGCACCCTACTTCCCACTGCTATTCTCAGCACCCTACTCCCCACTGCTAATCTCAGCACCCTACTCCCCACTGCTATTCTCAGCACCCTACTTCCCACTGCTATTCTCAGCACCCTACTCCCCACTGCTATTCTCAGCACCCTACTTCCCACTGCTATTCTCAGCACCCTACTTCCCACTGCTATTCTCAGCACCCTACTTCCCACTGCTATTCTCAGCACCCTACTCCCCACTGCTATTCTCAGCACCCTACTTCCCACTGCTATTCTCAGCACCCTACTTCCCACTGCTATTCTCAGCACCCTACTTCCCACTGCTATTCATATGTTTTTCAGTCTAATATGGATATTTACTTTCTTTTCTAGCTCTTCATCAGAAGCTATTTGAAGTAGTTAGGAGACCTAACTGTCCTCTCCAAGTTTAGCTGGAATCTAGCTCTTCATCAGAAGCTATTTGAAGTAGTTAGGAGACCTAACTGTCCTCTCCAAGTTTAGCTGGAATCTAGCACTTCATCAGAAGCTATTTGAAGTAGTTAGGAGACCTAACTGTCCTCTCCAAGTTTAGCTGGAATCTAGCACTTCATCAGAAGCTATTTGAAGTAGTTAGGAGACCTAACTGTCCTCTCCACGTTTAGCTGGAATCTAGCACTTCATCAGAAGCTATTTGAAGTAGTTAGGAGACCTAACTGTCCTCTCCAAGTTTAGATGGAATTTAGCCTAAAAGGATTATAGAAATATTTGTTGACGATAGACCTATGACATTAGTCTATGTCTCGTCTTGTGCTGCGCAGAATATCAGATCTCAACAACGATTGGAGAAGTGTTTAACATCCCCATGTTTTAGGCTGCCACATCCTTATGATATGCAGGTATATTTCTTCATAAGCGCAACGTGACCGTAAGAGACAGGTAGGAATGTCTGACTGAAATACCGGACAAACCAATGTTTCTTTCTAAATGACTGGTGTTTGAATTTGATGATAAAATGCAGGACGTGATAGTTTGGTTGTGGGACAAAGGGCCAATCAGGGACATGTGGTCACCCTATTCCCAGGTGAATGGCTAAGTCCACTACGGTATGAAACCACACACTATTGCAGAGATTTTACCACCACAATAGATATGGTGAAAACAAGGTGTGGTGAAGCAGAGGCACAGAAACTCACATCAATACCTTTGACAGATAACACTGTGAAACCAAGAAGGTATTATACTGCTAGAAATCAATAGGAAACTAACTGAACCACTCAAAACCTCCCCAGCTTTCCAAATGGAAGTTAGTTGTGAGGGCTGAGATGCCCATTCATTTACTTGTGTTCGCTACATGTCGGGGGATGCTGTTCACGAGAACATATTGTTCTGTCTGATGATTCTCGAGCATGAAACTGCACAGAGGACGCCAGTCCATCTCATGGAAACTGTTTTTCATTAATATAGCCATGCAGCGCGGGCAAAAAACTAAACAGACTTTGTTGACTTTCTGTGTAATGGAAAGAAGATGTGTCTCCTTGCCTAGGAAAATGGGCGGCAGGTAGCCCAGTGGTCAGAAAGGCAGGTAGCCCAGCGGTTAGAGAGGCAGGTAGCCCAGCGGTTAGAGCGGCAGGTAGCCCAGCGGTTAGAGAGGCAGGTAGCCCAGCGGTTAGAGAGGCAGGTAGCCCAGCGGTTAGAGCGGCAGGTAGCCCAGCGGTTAGAGAGGCAGGTAGCCCAGCGGTTAGAGAGGCAGGTAGCCCAGCGGTTAGAGAGGCAGGTAGCCCAGCGGTTAGAGCGGCAAGTAGCCCAGCGGTTAGAGCGGCAGGTAGCCCAGCGGTTAGAGAGGCAGGTAGCCCAGCGGTTAGAGAGGCAGGTAGCCCAGCGGTTAGAGAGGCAGGTAGCCCAGCGGTTAGAGAGGCAGGTAGCCCAGCGGTTAGAGCGGCAGGTAGCCCAGCGGTTAGAGAGGCAGGTAGCCCAGCGGTTAGAGCGGCAGGTAGCCCAGCGGTTAGAGAGGCAGGTAGCCCAGCGGTTAGAGAGGCAGGTAGCCCAGCGGTTAGAGCGGCAGGTAGCCCAGCGGTTAGAGAGGCAGGTAGCCCAGCGGTTAGAGCGGCAGGTAGCCCAGCGGTTAGAGAGGCAGGTAGCCCAGCGGTTAGAGAGGCAGGTAGCCCAGCGGTTAGAGAGGCAGGTAGCCCAGCGGTTAGAGAGGCAGGTAGCCCAGCGGTTAGAGCGGCAGGTAGCCCAGCGGTTAGAGCGGCAGGTAGCCCAGCGGTTAGAGAGGCAGGTAGCCCAGCGGTTAGAGAGGCAGGTAGCCCAGCGGTTAGAGCGGCAGGTAGCCCAGCGGTTAGAGAGGCAGGTAGCCCAGCGGTTAGAGAGGCAGGTAGCCCAGCGGTTAGAGAGGCAGGTAGCCCAGCGGTTAGAGAGGCAGGTAGCCCAGCGGTTAGAGAGGCAGGTAGCCCAGCGGATAGAGAGGCAGGTAGCCCAGCGGTTAGAGAGGCAGGTAGCCCAGCGGTTAGAGAGGCAGGTAGCCCAGCGGTTAGAGAGGCAGGTAGCCCAGCGGTTAGAGAGGCAGGTAGCCCAGCGGTTAGAGCGGCAGGTAGCCCAGCGATTAGAGACGCAGGTAGCCCAGCGGTTAGAGAGGCAGGTAGCCCAGCGGTTAGAGAGGCAGGTAGCCCAGCGGTTAGAGCGGCAGATAGCCCAGCGGGTCGTGGGTGAAAAAGCCATAGGTGAAAATGTGTTCAGTAAAAGGGAGATGAAAGCCGCTCCTCACCATAAGCACAGTGACGTTAGTGGGGTCATTACAGAAACATCGCAGGCCGTCTGCTGAGTTGTTGACTTTGGAGCAGCCATAGGTGCTCCAGTCTTTCAACGTGTAGTTCCACCACCTACGCATGCAAAGTCATAGAGGGAGGCATTGGGGACAGCCTGAGAAGAGAAAACAGAAACGAACTCCATGTAAATCTTTCAGCAAATTACATGCATTCACAGTATTCCTTATTAAAGACATTAAATAAAGTCAATTGTGAGTTATAACAGTAAAATAACAATAAAATAGAATAAATGTGGGAAAGAATACGTTTCAATTATGATAGATCATATTATATACAAAACAACATATGCTTCCTTGTTCATATCAGGACATGAGTAGTTTGACCTTATCTTTTAGGCCTATCGTGGCAGCCAAAAGACTTCTCAATTGCTTACTTATTCATATCTCATGTGACCCAACTTTATTGGGCAATATACATATTTGGCACTGCTTACCTGATTTAGGAGATCACAAAGAGCAGTTAAGAGCTCTCGTTGAAAGCGCTATCAGGAAATGTAAGCTTGAGTTTATACACTGTTTGCATACCAACATTGGCTCACCTGTGTGAGTTTGATGACAATCTGGACATCGGTAGCACCTCCTTTATCAGCTGTCAGTTCAGAGGTATTGGTGTTGAGTTTAATTCGGTTGGCCTCAAAATTACCAATGTTCCTGGAGAAGGATATTCATTTGATTTAGAAATTTAAAGTGGAACTGTATAGTCTTACTTCTGTACCACAGATATAAAGTATCACTTTAAATGCCACTGTGTAGGTTCAGTAGCAGTCCGTGACTGATGGTAGTTACAGCTGGCACGGCTTTGCCCTGCAACATGATCCAGTGTTCAAATCACTGCAGTAACAACCTCATGTTTCTCTCCAGAACATGTCATTGTCGTTACTTCATTTCAAAAGATGTTATACCTTCGTGATATTTGCAGACTGAAGCATTGTGTTAGCTGTCTGAGCTGCGGTGGTGATGGTGTACCTCTGTGATATCTGCAGACTGAACCAATTTGTCCTACTATCAATTAGGGATGGCGAGAGGGGGATGTAGAGTTCAAATATAGATGGAAGACAAGCCTAGAAGTAGTGGCAGACAGTGGCAGGCGGCAATAGTTGTTCTTTGTCAGTTGTTTCAATAATGAAGTCCTCCTCTGTGCTAATTTCTCCTTCTTGTCTTGTGTGGAGGTGAACCAGGCGTCCAGCAGCTTCTTGCTGTAGTAGATCTACCAGCCGTGCACCTGCACCACCATCACCATCACCAGGTACATGACGGACACGGCAGAGAAGCTGAAGATGAAGCGGTAGGCCTTGCCGTGGCGGTACAGCTGCTGGGCCTGCGGGAACATCTCCATACCCCCGTAGATGAGCGGCGCTATGCAGAAGAGGCCTGATCATGGAGATCACCAGGTAGCTGATGTTATTTTAGGGCCATGAAGCTGAAGAGTGAGGGGATGATACTGAGCAGATAGAGGTACTCCCACTGGTAGGGAGCAGCCACCACGCTGTGGGACACCAGGTTCAGCTGGCTCACCGTCAACTGGGCTGCTAAGAGGAGCCAGATCATGTGCACATTAAAAAGGACGTATGAAATATGAAGCGTATGAAACAAATGAACTTTGAATTAAAAAGAAATTGACATACATAAGTTACAGTGAATATGCTAAAAGTGCTTTCATAAACATCTCTACCTATCTGCACATTAATGAGGAAGACTGGTGAACAGTTTGGATGGAAAGTTCCACTGCCATAAGAACCCCCGTGCACAAAATGGCGGTCAGTGCAGATTGTCTGTTTTGGTAGCTGAAGGAATTATTGGAATTCTTTACCCAAATATGACCATTGGGTCATTTCTACAGTCATAAAACGGTTTAGTTTGGTTTAGTTTGTTTACCAAAGTAATTGATTACTTTCTGCAAGTTATTCACCTCTAAAACTAAGTTTGCGACAACACCAGATAGCCACATAAGCCAGCTAGCTCAAAAACTAGCTTGTTGAACGTACATGGAAACTTCTTCGACCAGAACGAAAAGGAAAGCAATGGAGAGATTGTCAGATGGACAATTAACCACAAACGATGGTATGATTTTGGGTACTCCTCTTCAGAATGTAACTGTGGGGAGAAATACTGCAATGGGTGATGAAAATGTTGTGAGCACGGACAACAATGCTCACAACTTGCGCCCCTCCAGTCCCCAGCTCAGGCCGCTACCTTACGACCCGGCATTCCAGTCAATCCCCAGGGAAAAAGATGAGAGGCCAAGAGGGTATGTCACTTCTTGAGATGCAAAACAATATTGTAATGCTTTTGACAGCAAAGATAGATGAAAAGGCAAATGGCTTGGAGGACATGGTTAGGGAGAATACGATGAAAATTGAGGCCATGAAACAAATCTGACTTTATCTTTGGAGAAGTGAAAACCCTCAAAAGTGGAAGTAATCTACCAGGAAAAGTAAAAGAAGGTGGCTGAACTCGAGCAAAAGGTGAATGAGGTGGAGAGATACTGGCGCAGGTGGAACCTGAGGCTCCATGGAATTCCAGAGCAGGCGGGTGAGAACATCAAATGCAGAGTTGTTGATATCTGTGGAGCTGTCATTCCTGAATCAAAAGCCAAACTTCAGGACATGTAGACATCGTCCATCGTTTGGGAAGACTCAAGGATCAAGACAAGAGACCGAGGACAACCATCATCCGGTTCACCAACAGATCTACACGGGATCTACACGGTACTACACGGTACTACACGGGATCTACACGGGATCTACACGGGATCTACACAGGATCAACACGGGATCTTCTCTGGAGGCCAGGGAAGAATTGTGAATTCCTCATCAAGCAAAAATGGAGGTTCACGGAGGATCTGACCTCAGCAGACAAAGTGACAAGAGAGAAAGGAAAGGAAAACTGAATTTATTAACGGTGCCAGAGTGATCATCGATGGGAAAGACAAGGAAAACTGAATTTATTAACGGTGCCAGAGTGATCATCGATGGGAAAGACAAGGAAAACTGAATTTATTAACGGTGCCAGAGTGATCATCGATGGGAAAGAAATGCGGCCAAATCAGAACATTTGAGAGAGAGCCTGAGTCTAAATCGGACAGAACTGTCAGGCCATAAAACTGATTGGCAGGTGAAAAGCAGCCTTTCATTATAAAAAATGTACACAAACACTTGAATGAGAAAAGGCTGACCTGAGAACTGGTAAATGAAACACTAACTATAGGTGAATAACTGCTTATTGTAAAGTCTACACAATGTCTCCCCCTTGTGGGAGTAAGAATACTTTGGTAACTTTATGACCAATATTTTTGTTTTTGTTGCAGAGGTTAATAATGGGATGGAAATCCTTTGAGTTCCATATCCGGAGGAAAAGCTTATATTAGCACAACAAGGTTGTTGGTTGAAGTTATCTCTTTGTTCAATATATTTTTTTTATATTACCATTATTTTCCCAGGTAAGTTGACTGAGAACACATTCTCATTTACAGCAACAACCTGGGGAATAGTTACAGGGGAGAGGAGGGGGATGAATGAGACAATTGTAAGCTGGGGATGATTAGGTGACTGTGATGGTATGAGGGACAGCTTGGGAATTTAGCCAGGACACAGGGATTAACACCCCTACTCTTACAATATGTGCCATGGGATATTTAATGACCTCAGAGTAAGGACACCCGTTTAACATCCCATCCAAAAGACAGCACCCTACACAGGGCAATGTCCCCAATCACTGCCCTGGGGTAGTGGGATATTATTATTTTTTATACCAGTGCCTCCTACTGGCCCTCCAACACCACATCCAGCAGCATCTGGTCTCCCATCCATGGACTGACCAGGACCAACCCTGCTTAGCTTCAGAAGCAAGCAAGCAGTGGGATGCAGGGTGGTATTGTCAGGGGTATTTGAATTTTACTCAAATGTAAGGCTATTTTTCTGTATTGCAAACGGTTTCATGCAGACTTTTGCTTGTTCTTCCGATCAATATTTTTGGAAAAATCTATGGGGCAATGATATCTGGTTATCATATGGCAACAACCACTGTGCTGGTGTAGCAGTTTTAAGAGGTGCATTTAAAGGGAAGGTCATCAGTAGTAAGACTCACCACTCTGGACGTTGGATAACTTTAACAATTTTAACAGTTTTTATTAGGGAATATTTATGCATCCAACAACACACAAAACAATAGGATATTATTTAAAGAATTTGAAGAAGAGATTAATAGAGTTATAGTTGTATTTCAGTATATCAAAATTATCTTAGGTGGAGATTTTAATTCTGTATCTAATGTGATGATTGACAGATATCCCCCTCCTGACAGATCCAGCATTGTTAATCCTGAGTTTAATAACCTGTCTTGGTCTTGGTCCAGCATTGTTAATCCTGAGTTTAATAACCTATGTCTTGGTCTTGGTCCAGCATTGTTAATCCTGAGTTTAATAACCTATGTCTTGGTCTTGGTCCAGCATTGTTAATCCTGAGTTTAATAACCTATGTCTTGGTCTTGGTCCAGCATTGTTAATCCTGAGTTTAATAACCTATGTCTTGGTCTTGGATGAGTCGATATTTGGAGATCTAAATATCCTGATATAAAGGACTTCACTTGGAATAACAAGGACATGTCCAGACAGTCAAGAATTGACTTCTGGTTGAATTCTAATTCATTAGATAATTCTGTAGTAAAGGTATCAATTGAACCATCAATTGTTACTGATCATAAAGTTATATTCTCATCTTTACATTTGAATGGATCTGAAGTTAAACCGAGTCAGAGTTATTGGAAACTCAATAGTAGACTGTTGGAAGATTATCATTTCAAGATGGATACCAAAGATATTATACAAGACAATTGGAAGAAAGCCCAACTATTTAAGTCTTATGGGAAATATTGGGAATGAACGAAGTATGAAATAAGACAAACAGCCATGACGAGAGGTAAAGAAATGTCTTGAAAGATTGAGGGAAGATCAACTTGTTAAGGAAATCCTTTCTCTAATCTCTATGGAGGACCTTGATGAAGAAGGAAAAGGTCACTTATTGTCTTTACAACTAGAAATGGACCCAACGTATGAAGAGAGATAAAAAGCGGCATTTGTAAGATCAAGAAGGAGATGTTTGGTGGAAGGTGAAAAAATACTAAATACTTTTACAATTTAGAAAGAAAAGATTCTGAATTTCCATCTATTCATCAGCTTAATATAGATGGCAAAGGTAATGAAAACCCCAAAGATATTTTAAAATCTGTTTCAGAATTCTATGGTAACCATTATACCAGTAATGCCTGTCCTACTAGTGACACATCTGCCTTACTAGACTATGCCAAAGACTATGCACAATTCATATATTAAGACTTCCAAAAGTCTTGTGATGAAATTATTTCTATCAATGAATTAAAAAGTGTGTAAAAATGTTTCAGCAAGTTAAAAGAGAACAAATCGCCAGGGAATGATGCCATTATCAGTGAATTCTATAAATATTTTCAGGAGGATATTGAATTTATATTTAATGTTTTTAAGGAGGCAATTGATTTAGGGGTCCTGCCTGTTTCTATGACACAAGGCCTAATTTCTGCAATACCCAAACCAAACAAAGATTCTATGATGTTAGAAAATTGGGGACCAATCACATTAATGGACAATGATGGAAAGCTACTTGCATCCATCTTTGCAGAAAGAACTTCAAAAAGGTCTTGACCAAATCATTGATGATACCCAGTCTGGTTTTATGAAGGGCAGAGATATTTGTAATACTATTCCACTAGTATTGGACTTGATAAACTACAATGAGCACATTATGGAAGATAGCTTTATTTTATTTGTAGACTTTTACAAAGCATTTGATACAGTTGAACATTATTTTCTTTCTGAGACTCTTCGGTTCTTTGGTTTTGGTCAATATGTTCAAAGTGTAATTAAGACCCTTTACAATAATAGGAACAGCTCTGATAAATGATCCCATGGAACTTCACAGAGATTACACATGGAATTAAACAAGGAAGCCCAATTTCTCCTTTCTTCTTTTTATTGGTCACACAAGTTATGGCTCTTCATATAAATAAGGATAGTTTTAGGGGTATTCAGATACTAGACAAAGAGATAACATTTCACAATTGGCTGACGACACCCCCATTGTTTTGAAAGGTCATAATGAAGTCAGGAAAGCTGTTGAGTGTATTAATGCCTTCTCACATGTATCTGGTTTATCTCTGAATATTAGGAAATTGGAATTATTTGCGTTGAAAAGATATGACTTAAACTCAGTATGCAATATCCCTGTAAAAGATGTGATCACATATCTTGGTTTTAAAGTTAGCAAAGATCAGAAAGAAAGGGCCAACTTTAATTTCTCTCCTCTTGTAGAGAAATTGGAAAGAGATTTAACTCCTGGTTATTAAGAGATCTGTCTTCATCTGGACGTGTACTATTATCAAAAGGTCTGTCCAGATTAGTTTGTACCTCCCTGGCCTTGGATGTTCCTCTGTCAGTAACTAAAATGGTTGATACTAAATGATTTAACTTCATATGGAGGAATAAACCTCATTATTTAAGAAAAGCAGTAATACGTAGCACCCAAAGTGCGGGAGGGTTGAATGCTCTGGATTTTAAAACCTCTAATATAATATTTAAGATTTAATGGATACAAAACTATTTAAAAAATAAGGATTGCATTTGGAATATCATCCCTAATTTAATATTCCAACAGATTGGTGGTCTAGAATTCTTACTCAAATGCAACTTTGATGTGGGTAAAATCCCTATTAAGCTTGCTAACTTTCATAAACAAGTATGTCTAACTTGGAACCTCATGTACAAACACACTTTTTCCCACATAGGAATACAATCTGGAATAATAAAGACATAAAATACAAAAACAAGTCTATATTTTTCCAGAACTGATTTGACAACAACATTATTTGGGTTAAACAATTATTGAATAATGATGGACAACTATATGTTTATCCAGAATATATGAGAACACACAATGTCAAATTGTTGTTAGAGCTGTCCCTAAAGGTTATATTCTTCTTTTAGGATAATATAATAATACTCCAAGTGAAACTGTTGAGGAGTTTGTAGCCTCAATACAATTAGAAGGAATTGACATTTTAAACTATAAATGTAAATCAAATCAAATTTTATTTGTCACATACACATGGTTCGCAGATGTTAATGCGAGTGTAGCGAAATGCTTGTGCTTCTAGTTCCAACCATGCAGTAGTATCTAACAAGTAATCTAACAAATTCACAACAACTACCTTATACACACAAGAGTAAAGGAATGAATACGAGTATGTACATATAAATATATGGATGAGCGATGGCTGACCGGCATAGGCAAGATGCAGTAGATGGTATAGAGTAAAGTATATACATGTGAGATGAATAATGTAGGATATGTAAACATTATATAAATGGCATTGTTTAAAGTGGCTAGTGATACATTTATTACATCCACTTTTTAATTATTAAAGTGGCTAGAGATTTGAGTCGATGGCCGAACGGCATAGGCAAGATTCAGTAGATGGTATAGAGTACAGTGTATACATTTGATATGAGTAATGTTGGATATGTAAACATTATATACAAAATTGTTTAAAGTGGCTAGTGATACATTTGTTACATCCAATTTTGTTATTTAACAGAACTGTGGGAAAACAATGCTCGACAGGCGGGGACGAAGGACACTGTATACCGGTGTACGTCTAGCTAGCTACCGTTGTCACCCCAGCCCCTTCTTCTGTGTGGTTTATCAGTGTACGTCTAGCTAGCTACCGTTGTCGTCCCAGCACCGTCTTTAGTGTGGTTTATCAGCGGCGGCTGGTATCCAACGTTATTGTGAGCTGAGAGACCGGTACTGTGTTCAGTACAATGTTTGTGTTATATTGTCAAGGTGAAGGTACTCGGGAGAGACGAAGGTCGAGAGCCATGCGTCCTCCGAAACACAACCAGAGAGTGGTGCAGTCTGCCTAATGCATCATCGTTGGCACACTGCCTGCCCTCCAGGACACCTACAGCACCCAATATCACAGGAAGGCCAAAAAGATCATCACCACCCGAGCCACTGCCTGTTCACCCCGCTATCATCCAGAAGGCGAGGTCAGTACAGGTGCATCAAAGCTGAGACAGAGAGACTGAAAAACAGCTTCTATCTCAAGGCCATCAGACTGTAAACATCACTAGTCAGCCGCCACCAGGTTACTCAACCCTTCACCTTAGAGGCTGCTGCCCTATGTATATAGACATGGAATCACTGGCCACTTTAATAATGGGAGACTAGTCACTTTAATAATGTTAACATACTGCTTTAATCATTTCATATGTGTATACTGTATCCTACTGCACCTTAGAGGCTGCTGCCCTATGTATATAGACATGGAATCACTGGCCACTTTAATAATGGGAGACTAGTCACTTTAATAATGTTTACATACTGCTTTAATCATTTCATATGTATATACTGTATTCTACTGTACCTTAGAGGCTGCTGCCCTATGTATATAGACATGGAATCACTGGCCACTGTAATAATGGGAGACTAGTCACTTTAATAATGTTAACATACTGCTTTACTCATTTCATATGTATATACTGTATTCTACTGCACCTTAGAGGCTGCTGCCCTATGTATATACACATGGAGTCACTGGCCACTTTAATAATGTTTACATACTGCTTTAGTCATTTAATATGTATATACTGTATTCTACTGCACCTTAGAGGCTGCTGCCCTATGTATATACACATGGAGTCACTGGCCACTTTAATAATGTTTACATACTGCTTTAGTCATTTAATATGTATATACTGTATTCTACTGTATTTTAGTCAATGCAGCTCTGACATTGCTCATCCTAATATTTGTACATTTCTTAATTCCATTCTTTTACATTTAAATGTATGTATTGATCTGAAGTTTTAGATATTACTGCACTGTATGAGTTAGGAACACACACATTTTACTACACGCGCAATAACATCTGAGACCAATAACATTTTATATTGATTTGATTTGCTATATGGATTATATACATTTTAGAAATATATTTATATTAATAACACATGGCTTTAGAAGTTTCTGATAGGCTAATAGAAATAATTTGAGTCAATTGGAGGTGAACCTGTGGATGTATTTCAAGGCCTAACTTCAAACTCAGTGGCTCTTTGCTTGACATCATGGGAAAATCAAAAGAAATCATCCTTGAGGAACCTTTTCTTCTTGGAGTGCTGAATGCTGCCCAGTAATCCGTGGACTGGGGGGTTGCTGCAGTCAGAAGGCCCTCAACATTAGTGCTGAGGGTTACTTTTCTCCACTCATACGGGAGTAATAAAGGATTTGTTTTTACACATTTTGACCCCCTCCAAAAAATATACATTTTATTTGTTTTGTTTCTGGAATTTATCCCACCTCTACTTCTTGTGGCATTAAATGCATGCGCTCTGCTATTTTCCTTGCACAGGCTACACACCCTTCATCAGTCTCTCATTCACAATTTGACAATGATAATATTCTCACCTGACATACTATTCTTGATATAATCAGGTCTTTACCTGATATAATCAGGTCAGCAAACTAATATACTGTATATGCAATATATATTATATATAATATACAATATATAATTTACATAAATTCATTAGGCCAAATCTATGGATTTCACATGACTGGGAATACAGATATGCATCTGTTAGTCACAGATACCTAAAAAAAAGGTAGGGGCACGGATCAGAAAACCAGTTGGTATCTGGTGTGACCATCATTTGCCTCATGCAGCATGACACATGTCCTTTTCATAGAGTTGATCAAGCTGTTGATTGTGGCCTGTGGAATGTTGTCTCACTCCTCTTCAATAGAAGTGCGAACTTGCTGGGTATTGGTGGGAACTGGAAGCCGCTGTTGTACACGTCAATCCAGAGCATTCCAAACTTGCTCAATGGGTGACAAGTATGCAGGCAATGAAAGAACTTGGACATTTTCAGCTTCCAGGAATTGTGTACAGATCCTTGTGACACGGTGGACATTCCTGCAAACAGCGGCATTGTGTTGTGTGATGAAACTGCACTTTTTAGGGTGGCCTTTTATTGTCCCCAGCACAAGGTACACCTGTGTAATGATCATGCTGTTTAATCAGCTTCTTGATATGCAACACTTGTCAGGTGGATGGATTATCTTGGCAAAGGAAAAATGGTCACTAAACAAATTTAAGAGAAATACGCTTTTTGTGCGAATAAACAATTTCTAGGACCTTTTATTTCCACTGAAGAAACATGGAGTTTATATAATTGTTCACTTTAGCCAAATAAATCTTCTAAAATTAATGCTTTGTGTTGTTATATGGATTATTACCAACATTTTTTATATTATTATTATTATTAATGCTACATGTTATTAGTAATAAAAAATAAAAATTATTACTAACAAAAAAGTTCCTCAGGGAACTCCTACCTTTCAGGAAGGTTCCCCACAGTGGCAACTCAAAAAGGTTCCTCGGGGAACTCCTATCTTTCAGGAAGGTTCCCCACAGTGGCAACTCAAAAAGGTTCCTCGGGGAACTCCTATCTTTCAGGAAGGTTCCCCACAGTGGCAACTCAAAAAGGTTCCTCAGGGAACTCCTACCTTTCAGGAAGGTTCCCCACAGTGGCAACTCAAAAAGGTTCCTCAGGGAACTCTTACCTTTCAGGAAGGTTCCCCACAGTGGCAACTCAAAAAGGTTCCTCAGGGAACTCTTACCTTTCAGGAAGGTTCCCCACAGTGGCAATTCAAAAAGGTTCCTTGAATAACCTTTTCTTCTTAGAGAGGCAATGACATTTGTAACAACAACATATTTTATTTTGAAGAAGCTAATGATCCTCTGTGGCCAAATATATTTTTTTTTAGTAACCAATTTATTTATTTCTGTATAGACAGGAGTAGGCTAATTATTAGGCTATATAATTTTGCCAATTTGATTACATTTACTGTATGATAAGCTTAGCCTCCCTAGCCTTATGGACATTTGCTTGCATATTAAAAAACACACCCAACCTCCATTCACTTTTCCAGTGCCGGCCACGGATGACATGTTTTTTTTGTGGGACATTCTAAATAAAAAACAATTCCACACATACAATACCAGTCTAAAGCTTGGACACCAGGGTGTTTCTTTATTTTGAAACAGGAGCTATTGATAATAAGAGGGCGCCAGCATATTGGAGTGTTGTTGTGTAGCTACCAGTCTGTCCTGGAATGGAATGTTGATGTGGGTGGTAGTAGTCATGCGGAAGCTATTGATAATAAGAGGGCGACAGCATATTGAAAGTCTCCTACTGGAACCTATTCGTCTTCAGGTTCCTCCATGAACTATTTATAATTAGAAAGGTTAAAATACTAACCCATTAATTAGGAAAGGTTAAAATACTAACCCATTGATTAGGAAAGGTTAAAATACAAACCCATTAATTAGGAAAGGTTAAAATACTAAGTCATTAATTAGGAAAGGTTAAAATACTAACCCATTAATTAGGAAAGGTTAAAATACTAACCCATTGATTAGGAAAGGTTAAAATACTAACCCATTAATTAGGAAAGGTTAAAATACTAACCCATTGATTAGGAAAGGTTAAAATACTAACCCAGATACTATCAGTATAGTTGCCCTGGTTGTGTCACTATAGTTGCCCTGGTTGTGTCAGTATAGTTGCCCTGGTTGTGTCAGTATAGTTGCCCTGGTTGTGTCAGTATAGTTGCCCTGGTTGTGTCACTATAGTTGCCCTGGTTGTGTCAGTATAGTTGCCCTGGTTGTGTCAGTATAGTTGCCCTGGCTGTGTCAGTATACATTATCTTTAAAGACAAGCTGCGCCTAAAAAACAACTTCTCATTTCAAAAACAGCCTGCAGTATGTGGCATTGATTCGAGCCAGAAACGTTTATTCTACTGTCAAAATGTACTACAAATGTACACATATGTGTCATAAAGTCAGTCTTGTCCAAATCTGGGGTTTGTGAGACTTGTGGTCTTGACTGCGTCAAAGTAAATGAAGTTTGCCCTCATGTCGACAGCTGGTAGCACACATGTGATCATCAATAGACTTGCAGCTGCACGCGACCCGATCGTAATGCCTGTGGTAAATTTGAGTTGACTTTGGATACCATTATGGGGCTAGTTAGGGACCATCTGTAAATTATACAATGTACAAATTTCAATCACTTAAAAACCTCAAACAAATGATACATTTAAAAATGCACATACAAATATTGAAAGCATTTAATGAGAACTGAAAGATATGAAACATTAGACTAAACTCCTCAAGGCGTATGCTGTTGAGCCATCTTGGACATTGGACAGGTCAGAGTCTACCGGCTATGGGCAAAGACACCAATGTCTTCAAATCCTTGGGAGAGAGGAGCTGCTACCCTGGGGAGAGAGGCTGCTACCCTGGGGAGAAAGGAGCTGCTACCCTGGGAGAGAGGAGCTGCTACCCCTGGGGAGAGAGGAGCTGCTACCCTGGGGAGAGGGAGCTGCTACCCTGGGGAGAGAGGAGCTGCTACCCCTGGGCAGAGGGGGAGCTGCTACCCTGGGAGAGAGGAGCTGCTACCCCTGGGGAGAGGAGCTGCTACCCCTGGGGAGAGGAGCTGCTACCCCTGGGAGAGAGGAGCTGCTACCCCTGGGGAGAGAGGAGCTGCTACCCTGGGGAGAGGAGCTGCTACCCCTGGGGAGAGAGGAGCTGCTACCCCTGGGTAGAGGGAGCTGCTACCCTGGGAGAGAGGAGCTGCTACCCTGGGTAGAGGAGCTGCTACCCCTGGGGAGAGAGGAGCTGCTACCCCTGGGTAGAGGGGAGCTGCTACCCCTGGGGAGAGAGGATCTGCTACCCCTGAGGAGAGAGAAGCTGCTACCAGGAGAGACTGTGACCCCGCTCGGGAAGAGCTTAACGCTTGGTGATTGTTGGGGCACGTTTGGCAGGAGCTTCAGTGATGAAGACTGCTGAACTTGCTGATGTTTCACAATTTGCCATGGCCGTCTCAGTCACCAGGTCTCAACACAATTGAACACCTCCATCAACAAAACACCAAATGATGGAATGTCTTGTGGAAGAATGGTGTCCCATCCCTCCAATAGAGATCCAGACAGTTGTAGAATGTATGCCAAGGCACATTGTAAGAGCTGTAAAGAGAGAGGGAGTGGGAGAGAGAACAGGCACAACCTGATATGGAAATGAGCAGAGCAAACGAAAGCAACTTTCGACGACCGAATGATCATTCCAGACTCTGTTTCTACTGAGAGATAAAAGGTAAGACGACGATTGTTACGTGTATTCATATAGTTGATGATATTGTAATGTGTATTCATATAGTTGATGATATTGTAATGTGTATTCATATAGTTGATGATATTGTTATGTGTATTCATATAGTTGATGATATTGTAATGTGTATTCATATAGTTGATGATATTGTTATGTGTATTCATATAGTTGATGATATTGTTATGTGTATTCATATAGTTGATGATATTGTTATGTGTATTCATATAGTTGATGATATTGTAATGTGTATTCATATAGTTGATGATATTGTAATGTGTATTCATATAGTTGATGATATTGTTATGTATATTCATATAGTTGATGATTTTGTTATGTGTATTCATATAGTTGATGATATTGTTGTGTGTATTCATATAGTTGATGATATTGTTATGTGTATTCATATAGTTGATGATATTGTAATGTGTATTCATATAGTTGATGATATTGTAATGTGTATTCATATAGTTGATGATATTGTTATGTGTATTCATATAGTTGATGATTTTGTTATGTGTATTCATATAGTTGATGATATTGTTATGTGTATTCATATAGTTGATGATATTGTTATGTGTATTCATATAGTTGATGATTTTGTTATGTGTATTCATATAGTTGATGATATTGTTATGTGTATTCATATAGTTGATGATATTGTTATGTGTATTCATATAGTTGATGATATTGTGATGTGTATTCATATAGTTGATGATATTGTTATGTGTATTCATATAGTTGATGATATTTTTAGGTGGACAGTGTTATAATAGTCCTACTCTCCCTTAAATGCGTGGGGTGAATTTGTTCTGTGCCCATCTGTGTCCCCAGGGTGATCGCTCCTACACTATCTAGAATCTAAAAGGGTTCTTTGGCTGTCCCCATAAGAGAACACTTTGTAGAACCCTTTTGGTAATAGGTAGAACCTTTTTGGGTTCCGTGAAGAACCCTTTCCACAGAGGGTTCTACATGGAAGCCAGAAGGGTTCTACCTGGAACCCAAAATAATCTCCTATGGGGACAGCCGGAGGACCCGTTTGGAACTCTTTATTCTAAGAGTGGACTGTTCATGTTCTCATGTTCAACATTTTCTCTATCTAATCTACTGTTAATGCGTTTCACTCAGGAAGGTATGCTGTGTGAAAGAGAGACAAATAAATATTGTGGAAAGCCTAACAACTTGCACTTCCTCAAAACAGGTTGTGTATTCATTAGTGCCCACCGTAGCAAAACGTTTGGCAACAGAAAACGTTTAGTCCACGTTGTACAGCGTTTTTATAACTGTTGCCTGTGGAGTAAACTAATGAATTCAACCCAGTTTGTAGCCTACGACTCGGCTGTTGATGCCTGATGCTGAAACCTGAACGTAGCCTGGGGGGTACTATGATGTACTGGTGTACTATGATGCAAGCTAGATATACTGGTTTTCTAAAGTTAGCCAGCTTCAGTTAGCTTCACATTCCATCTCAGGCCTCATCCATCAGAATATACAGAGCGCTAGTCATCAGGAAGGTGCTCTCTCAGCAGAACGGAACATATCTCAATGACTTGACATGTTCTGGTTGTGAATTCAGGCTACAAGGTGAGAATCCTGAAACTAATACTGGGTTAACCCTATTTATACTGATACTGGGTTAACCCTGTTGATACTGATACTGGGTTAACCCTATTTATACTGGGTTAACCCTATTTATACTGATACTGGGTTAACCCTATTTATACTGATACTGGGTTAACCCTATTTATACTGAAACTGGGTTAACCCTATTTATACTGATACTGGGTTAACCCTATTAATACTGATACTGGGTTAACACTATTTATACTGATACTGGGTTAACCCTATTTATACTGATACTGGGTTAACCCTATTTATACTGAAACTGGGTTAACCCTATTTATACTGAAACTGGGTTAACCCTATTTATACTGATACCGGGTTAACCCTAATTATACTGATACCAGGTTAACCCTATTCATACTGGGTTAACCCTATTGATACTGATACTGGGTTAGCCCTAATTATACTGATACTGGGTTAACCCTATTTATACTGATACTGGGTTAACCCTATTTATACTGATACCAGGTTAACCCTGTTGATACTGATACTGGGTTAACACTATTTATACTGATACTGGGTTAACTCTATTTATACTGATACTGGGTTAACCCTATTTATACTGATACTGGGTTAACCCTATTGATACTGATACTGGGTTAGCCCTAATTATACTGATACTGGGTTAACCCTATTTATACTGATACTGGGTTAACCCTATTTATACTGATACCAGGTTAACCCTGTTGATACTGATACTGGGTTAACACTATTTATACTGATACTGGGTTAACTCTATTTATACTGATACTGGGTTAACCCTATTTATACTGATACTGGGTTAACCCTATTTATACTGATACTGGGTTAACACTATTTATACTGATACTGGGTTAACCCTGTTGATACTGATACTGGGTTAACACTATTTATACTGATACTGGGTTAACCCTGTTGATACTGATACTGGGTTAACCCTATTTATACTGATACTGGGTTAACACTATTGATACTGATACTGGGTTAACCCTATTGATACTGATACTGGGTTAACCCTATTGATACTGTTACTGGGTTAACCCTATTGATACTGATACTGGGTTAACCCTATTGATACTGATACTGGGTTAACCCTATTAATACTGATACTGGGTTTACCCTATTGATACTGTTACTGGGTTAACACTATTGATACTGATACTGGGTTAACCCTATTTATACTGATACTGGGTTAACCCTATTTATACTGATACTGGGTTAACACTATTTATACTGATACTGGGTTAACACTATTTATACTGATACTGGGTTAACCCTATTTATACTGATACTGGGTTAACCCTATTGATACTGTTACTGGGTTAACCCTATTGATACTGATACTGGGTTAACCCTATTGATACTGATACTGGGTTAACCCTATTAATACTGATACTGGGTTAACCCTGTTGATACTGATACTGGGTTTAGCCTATTAATACTGATACTGGGTTTACCCTATTTATACTGATACTGGGTTAACTCTATTTATACTGATACTGGGTTAACCCTATTAATACTGATACTGGGTTAACCCTATTGATACTGATACTGGGTTAACCCTATTAATACTGATACTGGGTTAACCCTATTAATACTGATACTGGGTTAACCCTATTGATACTGATACTGGGTTAACCCTATTAATACTGATACTGGGTTAACCCTATTGATACTGTTACTGGGTTAACACTATTTATACTGATACTGGGTTAACCCTATTAATACTGATACTGGGTTAACCCTATTGATACTGATACTGGGTTAACCCTATTAATACTGATACTGGGTTAACCCTATTGATACTGTTACTGGGTTAACACTATTTATACTGATACTGGGTTAACCCTATTGATACTGATACTGGGTTAACCCTATTTATACTGATACTGGGTTTACCCTATTTATACTGATACTGGGTTAACCCTATTTATACTGATACTGGGTTAACCCTATTTATACTGATACTGGGTTAACCCTATTTATACTGATACTGGGTTAACCCTATTGATACTGATACTGGGTTAACCCTATTTATACTGATACTGGGTTAACCCTATTTATACTGATACTGGGTTAACCCTATTTATACTGATACTGGGTTAACCCTATTTATACTGATACTGGGTTAACACTATTTATACTGATACTGGGTTAACCCTGTTGATACTGATACTGGGTTAACCCTATTGATACTGATACTGGGTTAACACTATTTATACTGATACTGGGTTAACCCTATTTATACTGATACTGGGTTAACCCTATTTATACTGATACCAGGTTAACCCTATTTATACTGATACCGGGTTAACCCTATTTATACTGATACTGGGTTAACCCTATTTATACTGATACTGGGTTAACCCTATTTATACTGATACTGGGTTAACACTATTTATACTGATACTGGGTTAACACTATTTATACTGATACTGGGTTAACTCTATTTATACTGATACTGGGTTAACCCTGTTGATACTGATACTGGGTTAACCCTATTGATACTGATACTGGGTTAACACTATTTATACTGATACTGGGTTAACACTATTTATACTGATACTGGGTTAACCCTATTTATACTGATACTGGGTTAACACTATTTATACTGATACTGGGTTAACCCTATTTATACTGGGTTAACCCTATTTATACTGTTACTGGGTTAACACTATTTATACTGATACTGGGTTAACTCTATTTATACTGATACTGGGTTAACCCTGTTGATACTGATACTGGGTTAACCCTATTGATACTGATACTGGGTTAACACTATTTATACTGATACTGGGTTAACACTATTTATACTGATACTGGGTTAACACTATTTATACTGATACTGGGTTAACCCTATTAATACTGATACTGGGTTTACCCTATTGATACTGTTACTGGGTTAACACTATTGATACTGATACTGGGTTAACCCTATTTATACTGATACTGGGTTAACCCTATTTATACTGATACTGGGTTAACACTATTTATACTGATACTGGGTTAACCCTGTTGATACTGATACTGGGTTAACACTATTTATACTGATACTGGGTTAACCCTGTTGATACTGATACTGGGTTAACCCTATTTATACTGATACTGGGTTAACACTATTTATACTGATACTGGGTTAACCCTATTGATACTGATACTGGGTTAACACTATTTATACTGATACTGGGTTAACCCTATTTATACTGGGTTAACCCTATTTATACTGTTACTGGGTTAACACTATTTATACTGATACTGGGTTAACTCTATTTATACTGATACTGGGTTAACCCTGTTGATACTGATACTGGGTTAACCCTATTGATACTGATACTGGGTTAACACTATTTATACTGATACTGGGTTAACACTATTTATACTGATACTGGGTTAACACTATTTATACTGATACTGGGTTAACCCTATTAATACTGATACTGGGTTTACCCTATTGATACTGTTACTGGGTTAACACTATTGATACTGATACTGGGTTAACCCTATTTATACTGATACTGGGTTAACCCTATTTATACTGATACTGGGTTAACACTATTTATACTGATACTGGGTTAACCCTGTTGATACTGATACTGGGTTAACACTATTTATACTGATACTGGGTTAACCCTGTTGATACTGATACTGGGTTAACCCTATTTATACTGATACTGGGTTAACACTATTTATACTGATACTGGGTTAACCCTATTGATACTGATACTGGGTTAACCCTATTGATACTGTTACTGGGTTAACCCTATTGATACTGATACTGGGTTAACCCTATTGATACTGATACTGGGTTAACCCTATTAATACTGATACTGGGTTAACCCTGTTGATACTGATACTGGGTTTACCCTATTTATACTGATACTGGGTTTACCCTATTTATACTGATACTGGGTTAACTCTATTTATACTGATACTGGGTTAACCCTATTGATACTGATACTGGGTTAACCCTATTAATACTGATACTGGGTTAACCCTATTGATACTGTTACTGGGTTAACACTATTTATACTGATACTGGGTTAACCCTATTAATACTGATACTGGGTTAACCCTATTGATACTGATACTGGGTTAACCCTATTAATACTGATACTGGGTTAACCCTATTGATACTGTTACTGGGTTAACACTATTTATACTGATACTGGGTTAACCCTATTGATACTGATACTGGGTTAACCCTATTTATACTGATACTGGGTTAACACTATTTATACTGATACTGGGTTAACCCTATTTATACTGGGTTAACCCTATTTATACTGTTACTGGGTTAACACTATTTATACTGATACTGGGTTAACTCTATTTATACTGATACTGGGTTAACCCTGTTGATACTGATACTGGGTTAACCCTATTGATACTGATACTGGGTTAACACTATTTATACTGATACTGGGTTAACACTATTTATACTGATACTGGGTTAACCCTATTTATACTGTTACTGGGTTAACCCTATTTATACTGATACTGGGTTAACCCTATTCATACTGGTACTGGGTTAACCTTTTTGCTGTGATGCATAGGGTGTTTGCCTTTTTTGCCTGCGACCTGGGTTCACTGCCCTGCCCGCTACAATATCAAAATCTCTATCTGTTGAACAAAGAGACACAATAATGTGAGTGAAAGGATTTTAGGATAATATCAGTAAGTGTTGATTTAGAGTTGTCTTTTGTGTTCAGCCTTGTAGCTGCCTTTATCAATTGGTGAAATTTAACAAATTACATGGCCTCAGAGTTTGGAGATAGCCAGTCCCAGTTGAACCTCTATGGGATCGGTGTCCCCCCATCTTCAGGACGTTTGAGCTAACATGCACTAATGTGATTAGCATGAGGTTGTAAGTAACAGGAACATTTCCCAGTACATAGACATATATGATATTGGCAGAAAGCTTAAATTCTTGTTAATCTAACTGCACTGTCCATTTTACAGTAGCTATTACAGTGAAAAGGTACCATGCTATTGTTTGAGGAGAGGCACGACAACAAAAAACGTTTGATATATTCACCTCAGAAGGTTAATAATGTACCTACATTCAGTTATCTTCCTGTGATTTGTCATCCTGAGGTTCCCAGAGATAAAATGTTACATAGGTTTGTTTGATATATTTTATATTAAAATGTAGGAATTAGGTTTTACAGTTTGAATCCCTGCTGTGTCTATAGAAAACTCATGTTTTTTTATTTGTATAAATAAAAAATTCATTTTAGGAGAAAATTGAAAAAAAGGGTGCCATCCATAAGAGGTTTTAAATCCATTTCATTTTTTCCTCAGAGCAGCAAGGGAATCTAGACTCAACCTTTGCAGAATCAGAATCACCTTTAAAAGCAGAGTACATTTTCAGACACATATATTCCTGCAGTAACAGGAAATGTGAATTATAATTAATGGACATTTTTGAGGTGGTTGATTAATTTTTCGTCTGAAATTTCTAAACAGAAATTACAAACTTTAAAAGCCTTTTTAAACCTCAAATACACCACAACTTTTACTTTTCCTGCATTGCAGGAACGTTCTTCTGCAGTGGGGGGTGATCAAATTAATATCCTACATCTGTACACTTCAATTTACATGGTGACATGGTGCTGCTAGTGGTAGACAACATTTAGAGACAGAAGACAGACAGAAGAGTTTACACAAAGTTTCCGTACAACATTATACAAAAATACAGTACAGTGGCTATACAGTTGATGAACAGTGGATGTCCACATTTACAGTATCAGTATAAATATATCTAAGAGAGATGAACAGAGAGCTAATGCAGTATAGTTCAGTTATTTAGTGTCCAGTTCAGAGATGGCTTGATGTGGTGTGCAGCGTAGAGTGTATAGTCCTTTAGTCTCTATGGACCAGGTGGCCATTTGGTGAAGGCCACAGTATAGGCCTTTAGTCTCTATGGGCCAGATGGACAGTTGGTGAGGGCCACAGCATAGTCCTCTAGTCTCTATGGGCCAGATGGACAGTTGGTGAGGGCCACAGCATAGTCCTTTAGTCTCTATGGGCCAGATGGCCAGTTGGTGAGGGCCACAGCATAGTCCTTTAGTCTCTATGGGCCAGATGGCCAGTTGGTGAGGGCCACAGCATAGTCCTCTAGTCTCTATGGGCCAGATGGACAGTTGGTGAGGGCCACAGCATAGTCCTTTAGTCTCTATGGGCCAGATGGACAGTTGGTGAGGGCCACAGCATAGTCCTTTAGTCTCTATGGGCCAGATGGCCAGTTGGTGAGGGCCACAGCATAGTCCTTTAGTCTCTATGGGCCAGATGGCCCATTGGTGAGGGCCACAGCATAGTCCTCTAGTCTCTATGGGCCAGATGGACAGTTGGTGAGGGCCACAGCGTAGTCCTTTAGTCTCTATGGGCCAGATGGACAGTTGGTGAGGGCCACAGCATAGTCCTTTAGTCTCTATGGGCCAGATGGCCCGTTGGTGAGGGCCACAGCATAGTCCTCTAGTCTCTATGGGCCAGATGGCCAGTTGGTGAGGGCCACAGCATAGTCCTCTAGTCTCTATGGGCCAGATGGACAGTTGGTGAGGGCCACAGCATAGTCCTTTAGTCTCTATGGGCCAGATGGACAGTTGGTGAGGGCCACAGCATAGTCCTTTAGTCTCTATGGGCCAGATGGCCCGTTGGTGAGGGCCACAGCATGGGGAAAGAAAAATTTGATCACCCTGTTGCAGGAAAGCTAAAACGTTTAGTGTATTTAAGCTTTAAAAAAGGTTTCTGAAGATGATAAATTCCATGTTTCCATTTTTAAATTGTTTATTCATTATAATCCACAAAATAATTCAAATGTCCTGTTTCTGCAGGATTATTTTCCTGATGTAGCAAACTGGCTCAAATTAAGATCCAACATCTATAGCAATATACCTCTCTCTAATGTACATGGCTCTATCAGAATATACATACCTCTCTCTAATGTACATGGCTCTATCAGGATATATATACCTCTCTCTAATGTATATGGCTCTATCAGGATATATATACCTCTCTCTAATGTATATGGCTCTATCAGGATTCACTTTGCCCATTTGACATCTTTTATTTACTGTTGTTTAGGCTGGTTGAATGAGTTGTCTATGAAAGCTACTTCATCTGCAGGATAACAGGCGGCTGCACCAGTGACTGTAAGTTATGTGATTTCCTCATTTGAAATAAAAATTATGGTTGTAGCCTACGCAGTTAGAAAATGGCTGTTGAAAGTGTGTCACATATTTCTCGGTAACATTGAATAAATGTGTTGGTATGTAGGAAAGACGGGCAGACTCTCGTAGGTCTAGGCTACCTACAAACTATTATAAGGCTATGATCATCATGCTGACAAACCTGATAGTCTCTGTGAACTGATCTGAACAGGTTTAGGCTGGTCATATATGATATGTAGGCTATAGCTGAGGTATATACTGCGATCTGCACATCACTAACAAACCGCTGCTATACATTTAACCTAGCCTACATTACATAATATAAAATCTCTTACTAATGATTTCCTCCTCAGATCAATCATGCCAGTTGTAGCCCTTCTGTCTATATTCTCAGATACATTTAGAAAATAACAGATTGAAAGACAATAAATAGCCTACTTTTAATGAATACAAATAAGTGTGAGACATGGCATTGTGTTGCTGCACTGTCTATAACTACCTTAACAAACAGTGACTTATTATTATTATTATTATTATTATTATTATTATTATTGTTGCTGTACTGTCTATAACTACCTTAACAAACAGTGAGTTATTATTATTATTGACGGTTACCATGGAGATGAAATGTCCCAACTACATGTTCATGTGATTGCATTAAATCACCTGACTGTTTCTATGTCTGTTAGTAAATGTTTTATTAGAGATAATTAATAAATGAGAACAATTGACATTCAAGAATTACTGTGTTAAGCACAACCAACATGTTGGATCTCTGTTTAGGGGTCAGTTCTCTAAAATGAGTCTCTCTGGGGAGAGAGAGGAGGGGGGCCCTGCCTCTAAAATGAGTCTCTCTGGGGAACATGACACAAAAGCTAAGAGGTGAGATGACCATTTTGTTTAAGAATTATTAAGAGTTTATTTCCAAAATGATGTTTCCAAAAATGTTCACATTTGTTTTTTAATCAGAAATGGTTACTTATGGGTACCTTCAATATTACTGTTCTCAGAGTTTTTATTAATAGACTTTAAAACGCTATATATCCACCTAGATATGTATATATCCACCTAGATATCTATATATATCCACCTAGACATCTATATATCCACCTAGATATCTATATATCCACCTAGATATCTATATATATCCACCTAGACATCTATATATCCACCTAGATATCTATATATCCACCTAGATATCTACATATCCACCTAGATATCTATATATATCCACCTAGATATCTGTATATCCACCTAGATATCTATATATATCCACCTTGATATCTATATATCCACTTAGATATCTATATATCCACCTAGATATCTATATATCCACCTAGATATCTATATATCCACATAGATATCTATATATATCCTTTTAGATATCTATATATATCCACCTAGATATCTATATATCCACCTAGATATATATATATATCCACCTAGACATCTATATATCCACCTAGATATCTATATATCCACCTAGATATCTACATATCCACCTAGATATCTACATATCCACCTAGATATCTATATATATCCACCTAGATATCTGTATATCCACCTAGATATCTATATATATCCACCTTGATATCTATATATCCACTTAGATATCTATATATCCACCTAGATATCTATATATCCACCTAGATATCTATATATCCACATAGATATCTATATATATCCTTTTAGATATCTATATATCCACCTAGATATCTATATATATCCACCTACATATCTATATATCCACCTAGATATCAATATATCCACCTAGATATCAATATATCCACCTAGATATCTATATATATCCACCTAGATATCTATATATATCCACCTAGATATCTTTATATATCCACCTAGATATCTATATATCCACCTAGATATCTATATATCCACCTAGATATATCTATATATCAACCTATATATATATATATATATATATATATATATATATATATATCAACCTATATATCTATATACCCACCTAGATATCTATATATCCACCTAGATATCAAATATATCCACCTAGATATCTATATATCCACCTAGATATCTATATATCCACCTAGATATCTATATATCCACCTAGATATCTATATATATCCACCTAGATATCTTTACATATCCACCTAGATATCTATATATCCACCTAGATATATCTATATATCAACCTAGATATATATATATATATATCAACCTATATATCTATATATCCACCTAGATATCTATATATCCACCTAGATATCTATATATCCACCTAGATATCTATATATCCACATAGATATCTATATATATCCTTTTAGATATCTATATATCCACCTAGATATCTATATATATCCACCTACATATCTATATATCCACCTAGATATCAATATATCCACCTAGATATCAATATATCCACCTAGATATCTATATATATCCACCTAGATATCTATATATATCCACCTAGATATCTTTATATATCCACCTAGATATCTATATATCCACCTAGATATCTATATATCCACCTAGATATATCTATATATCAACCTATATATATATATATATATATATATATATATATATATCAACCTATATATCTATATACCCACCTAGATATCTATATATCCACCTAGATATCAAATATATCCACCTAGATATCTATATATCCACCTAGATATCTATATATCCACCTAGATATCTATATATCCACCTAGATATCTATATATATCCACCTAGATATCTTTACATATCCACCTAGATATCTATATATCCACCTAGATATATCTATATATCAACCTAGATATATATATATATATATCAACCTATATATCTATATACCCACCTAGATATCTATATATCCACCTAGATATCTATATGTCCACCTAGATATCTATATATCCACCTAGATATCTATATATCCACCTAGATATCTATATGTCCACCTAGATATCTATATATCCACCTAGATATATATATGTCCACCTAGATTTCTATATATCCACCTAGATATCAAATATATCCACCTAGATATCTATATATCCACCTAGATATCTATATATCCACCTAGATATCTATATATACACCTAGATATCTATATATCCACCTAGATATCTATATTTTGGACATCAACACACTCTTCCCACCCGTTTAACAACTCTAAATAGCTTTGGCATAGTAGGCATCAAGTCCCTTGTCAATAATGTTGCCTACAACATTGCATACAATGTTAATTTTCATCGAACACATACTACACCCTAGATTCCTTAATTAGCCCATTTTAGGATAATGTTTTAACAATGTGATGTTGCGCTCCAAAGGGAGAACTTGAAATAACATGATGTAGATAATTAAATAATCAAAAGAAAAATGTGTTTATTATACACTCTTAGAAAAGAAGGTTCCTTATAGAACCAAAAAGGCTTCTATCACTTCTTTAATATATGGAACCACTAAAAGTTATATATATCTTTGGGTTCAGTGAAGAAGAACCTCTAGAGTTCTGATCAACGAAAGGTGAATGTTTTGAGGATGTGAACCCAGCAGCCCTCCAGTGGTCAGGTCAGATTAATTCCGCCAGTTTTTTCCAGCGCACGGCCCGCGATTCGAACCAGCCACCTTTAGATCACAGCTACACTCTAACCTGAGTTAATCTTCAGAAATAAGCATGAGCTAATCTGCCAAAATTTTGACAAAATGCTATGCAGACATACATGGTATCACTTGTTATACATAGTTATTATACATAAATCATTGTCAAAAGCACAAGACATACTGTTGCATGTAGATCTATATTATTTATGGATTGATCATATAGAAATATAAAATGTTATTTTTAACTACTACAAAGCATTTACATGTGGCTCAGGATCCACTGACTCACTGCACTATTCTATAGTATTATCAAGACACCTGCTGTTAACTGTTAACTACTTAGGAAAGCTCACGAGGTGTCCTAAAAATCTGCTGACTAGGTGGGACTAGAGACGTCATGCATAGCTGTAATTTATACACATAAGTATAAAATGTCTTTATTCTCAGCACTTAAATGACCAATTTTCTACTCTGAGAAGCTTTGTGGATATGGGCCCAGATCTCAACATTTTGTTATAAAACAACAGAATGTTTGTTTAAAATAATAATAAAAATGGAAAATTACTAATGTAACCCAGTGTAAAGACTGGGTTTAGTTCATTGTGTTGCAATGCTCATGTTCGCATTCTGGAACTGTCCGAGTCCCCGTACAGAATTGTACCAGCAGCATCCTAGTTATCCTAGCTAATCGGTACAGCTAGGTAAGCTAGCTAGCTACTCTACCAGCAACATCCTAGTTATCCTAGTTAGTCGGTACAGCTCGGTAAGCTAGCTAGCTACTCTACCAGCAGCATCCTAGTTATCCTAGCTAGTCGGTACAGCTCGGTAAGCTAGCTAGCTACTCTACCAGCAGCATCCTAGTTATCCTAGCTAGTCGGTACAGCTCGGTAAGCTAGCTAGCTACTCTACCAGCAGCATCCTAGTTATCCTAGCTAGTCGGTACAGCTAGTTAAGCTAGCTAGCTACTCTACCAGCAGCATCCTAGTTATCCTAGCTAGTCGGTACAGCTAGGTAAGCTAGCTAGCTACTCCACCAGGAGCATCCTAGTTATCCTAGCTAGTCGGTACAGCTCGGTAAGCTAGCTAGCTACTCTACCAGCAGCATCCTAGTTATCCTAGCTAGTCGGTACAGCTAGGAAAGCTAGCTAGCTACTCTACCAGCAGCATCCTAGTTATCCTAGCTAGTCGTACAGCTCGGTAAGCTAGCTAGCTACTCTACCAGCAGCATCCTAGTTATCCTAGCTAGTCGGTACAGCTCGGAAAGGTAGCTAGTTACATCATCACCGGCTGCCTGCATTTCTTGTGGACCGATGGAGCTCCCCGGTTGTTTCTTCCACCTGTTAAATCCCGTGGAGGGCTTCTCCCTCTCTCGTTGACGGATGTTGGCTACCTCAGTCCGGTTCTCTTCTCTTCACTAGATGGACGGTAACTTTAGTTTTGAACCCCTCTGTGTACAAGAACTGAAATGTTGAATATTATTTCCGGGGCGCCTATAGTAGGCTGGACACGAGACATTTTTAATGTCTGATGAAAACTAGTCAAATCCATCCGCTAGGGAGCGCCCAGTTTCATATCATTGTCCCTAGTTATGAAGTAAGTAGTTCATTCCATCCGCTATCTTTTTGGCCGGGCTGAGAGTCTCTACTTTTATTGACGGCTTTTGTCTGATGTAAAAAACATTATTTCAAATGTTGCTACATTAGACCGGATCGAGCTAAGAGTGAGGCAGATATATATTATTACTGTGTAAATCCTAGCAGTACTACTGATTTCTCTGAGAGTGAGGCAGATATATATTATGACTGTGTAAACCTAGCAGTACTACTGATTTCTCTGAGAGTGAGGCAGATATATATTATTACTGTGTAAATCCTAGCAGTACTACTGATTTCTCTGAGAGTGAGGCAGATATATATTATTACTTTGTAAAACCTAGCAGTACTACTGATTTCTCTGAGAGTGAGGCAGATATATACATTATTACTGTGTAAACCTAGCAGTACTACTGTTTTCTCTGAGAGTGAGGCAGATATAAATATTTACTGTGTAAAACCTAGCAGTACTACTGATTTCTCTGAGAGTGAGGCAGATATATGTTATTACTGTGTTAAACCTAGCAGTACTACTGATTTCTCTGAGAGTGAGGCAGATATATATTATTACTGTGTAAAACCTACTGATTTCTCTGAGAGTGAGGCAGATATAAAGCATTTTGCAAAAAAACATGACTGTCAATCTCTCTGAAATTTAACCATCAAGTGATAGATCTGAAACAAATACACGTCTGTCATTGACCAATCTCATGCCATTATTAGCTAGTGAAATAACACATCAATCTCTTTCATACATTCACTAAACCATAACAGCTAATTGACAAACATTTCTGAAAATGTATATACAGTTTTTGGAATGAAACTCTTCTTCTGTTTCCCCATTTGAGCTCAGAGTAGATGAGAGATGTAATGTTTATCTCTGTTGTGTTGAAGCCCAATTAAGCAGGAAAGACCAGCCTCCCCTGTACCCAGCTGTGAGTCCATGAAGAGTGACCAGTCTATGGATCCTCCTCTAAACTTTAGAGAGGGAGACTTTTCTTCTGAACAAAGGTAAGAACAACTCATGGGTCATGGTCAGTGAGTTAAACAACACTGTCTCTAGTCATTTCACCTCTCACATTTTCCCATTTATTTTGGTTGTTTTCATAATCCATAGGCTAATCCTTGTGTCCATTTTCATAGTCCTAAAACAATATTAAACAAACACAACATTCCCCCTGTGTGTGTGTGTGTGTGTGTGTTTGCATGTGTGTGTGTGTGTGTGTGTGCAGTCCCTGGATGAGGAGATGTAATTTCTAATTTAATCTCTATCCTGATTGCCTAGTCACTTTTACCCCTACCTACGTGTACATATGACCTTAATTACCTCAACATCTCATGTTTTCTCCACAGAAACCTACAGGAGAGATCAGAGTCAGAGATTCTCAGTGGTCAGTCTTCCCAGAGTCATCAAACAGACCTGGCATCCATATTCAGTGTATGTGGTCCTGTTATGTACATTTGTTTTTGTTTACCTCAAGTAAAGTTGATCTGTCAATCATTCATTAATGTGTTAACGAGAAAGCGTCTCTTACTTAACTTATTTACTTATTTATTTCAGTTGCTTGAAGAGAATATTATGACATTTGTGAAGAACGAGCTGAAGATGTTCAAGAGGATTCTTAGTCCAGAACTCCCAGAAGGCTTTGAGAGTCAGAAGCAGGATAAGGAAGGGGTGGATGCTGAAGATGAGAAGCAGGAGAGCAGTGCCAGAGAGGGGGCTCTGAAGATCACACTGCACGTCCTGAGGAAAATGAACCAGAAAGAGCTTGCTGACACACTGGAGAAATGTAAGATCTGTCTGCCTCAGAGAGGCAGAGAGAGAGAGAGAGAGAGAGAGAGAGAGAGAGAGAGAGAGAGAGAGAGAGAGAGAGAGAGAGAGAGAGAGAGAGAGAGAGAGAATATAATCAGTCACACCAGTCTGTAATGCATTATGAAAACATTTACACATTTATAGTCTGTTAAGACAAGAAATGATTATAATTTAAAACTTTAACAGTCCTGCAATACTGTAGACATTAAAACAGACGTAATATTAATATCCTCTGTGCTATTTTTTCATTCAGATGAGCTTGCTGTGATTTGCCAACGTGAACTGAAATCTAATCTAAAGAAGAAGTTTCAATGTGTATTTGAGGGGATCGCTAAACAAGGAAACCCAACACTTCTCAATAAGATCAACACAGAGCTCTACATCACAGAGGGTGGAACAGGAGAGGTCAATAATGAACATGAGCTGAGACAGATTGAGACAACAACCAGGAAACAAGCAACACCAGAGACTGCAATCAAATGTAACGACATCTTCAAACCCTTAACTGGACAAGACAAACGTATCAGAACTGTGCTGACAAAGGGAGTCGCTGGCATTGGAAAAACAGTCTCTGTGCAGAAGTTCATTCTGGACTGGGCTGAAGGAAAAGCAAATCAGGATGTCCAATTTGTATTTTCATTCCCTTTCCGGGAGCTGAATTTGATGAAAGAGGACAAACACACTTTCATTGAACTTCTCAATCACTTCTCAATGGGCACCAAACAATCAAGAATCTCCAACTACGACAAGTACAAAGTTCTGTTCATCTTTGATGGTCTGGATGAGTGCCGACTACCCCTAGACTTCCAGAAGAACAAGATCTGTTGTGACTTTACAGAGTCAACCTCAGTGGATGTTCTGCTGACAAATCTCATCAAGGGAAATCTGCTTCCCTCTGCTCTCCTCTGGATAACTACCCGACCTGCAGCAGCCTATAAGATCCCTTCAGGGTGTGTTGACCAGGTGACAGAGGTACGAGGGTTCAATGACCCACAGAAGGAGGAGTACTTCAGGAAGAGATTCAGTGATGAGGACCTGGCCAGTAGAATCATCTCACACATAAAGACATCAAGGAGCCTCCACATCATGTGCCACATTCCAGTCTTCTGTTGGATTTCTGGAACAGTCCTTGAAGACATGCTGAAACATAAGAGAGAAGAGATGCCCAAGACACTGACTGAGATGTACACACACCTTGTGGTATTTCATACCAAACAGAAGAATGAAAAGTATCTTGGGAAAGAAGAGACAGGTCCAAACTGGAATAAAGAGAGCATTCTGTCACTGGGAAAACTGGCTTTTCAACAGCTTGTGAATGGCAATCTGATTTTCTATGAAGAAGACCTGAAAGAGGCTGGCATTGATGTCAATGATGCCTCAGTGTACTCAGGATTGTGCACACAGCTCTTTAAAGAGGATTGTGGACTGTACCAGGACAAGGTGTACTGCTTCGTGCATCTGAGCATTCAGGAGTTTCTGGCTGCTGTATATGTATTCCTCTCATTCATCAACAACAATGAGAATCTAATGGCTGAACTAAAATCAAAGTCCAGCATCAATTCTGTGAGGATCAGACACAAGCGTAAAGTTACTTTCTACAAGAGTGCTGTGGATAAAGCCTTACAAAGTGAGACAGGAAATCTGGACCTTTTCCTCCGCTTCCTTCTGGGCCTCTCACTGGAGTCCAATCAGAAGTACTTACGAGGTCTACTGACAAAGACAAGAAGCAGCTCACAGACACATGAAGAAACAGTCAAGTACATCAAGGAGAAGATCAGGGAGAATCCCTCTCCAGAGAGGAGCATCAATCTGTTCCACTGTCTGAATGAACTGAATGACCATTCTCTAGTGAAGGAGATCCAAAGCTACCTGAGATCAGCACGTCTCTCAAAACCCAACCTGTCACCTGCACAGTGGTCAGCTCTGGTCTTTGTGTTGCTGACTTCAGAAAAGGAGCTGGATGTGTTTGACCTGAAGAAATACTCCAGATCAGAGGAAGGTTTTCTGAGGCTGCTGCCCTTGGTCAAAGCCTCCAGAGATGTTTTGTGAGTACATAAAATGACATATAAGATCTAATCATCAGGCAGAAATATTCAGTTTAGAGAAAAATATGTATTATAATATGTATATAATATTATATTGAAAAAAACATATTGAATAAATGCATTGATTTTCACATTAGTATAACAATATGACCATACAGTTCTAGGAGACGGAAGATTAATCTATATGTTGCTTGGGAGAATAAACCAAATGCATCTGCCATTGTCCTTCTACACTACTGGTTAAATTAACAGTGTGTTTGTGAAGTCATGATGATCTCTTTGTCAGGCTGTCGGGCTGTGGAGTCACAGAGGAAGGCTGTGCTTCTCTGGTCTCAGCTCTGGAGTCAAACCCCTCACTCCTGAGAGAGCTGGATATGAGTAACAATGACCTGAAGGATTCAGGAGTGAAGCTGCTCTCTGCTGGACTGGGGAATCCCCACTGTAAACTGGAGACTCTGAGGTCAGTATTCCTGTAGTTGGTCAACAAGTGATAACTGTTCAACAGATCCACATGTGTTTACAAGGCACACATCGTCCACACCATATGGGTCTGGACAGTGAAGCTTACAGTTTTACATTTGGTGCTATGCTCCAGCATTTTGGATTTGAGATAGAATGTTTCGTATTAGGTGACAATACAGAATGTCACCTTTTATTTGAGAGTATTCATTTTTACCGTTTAGAAATGAAAGCATTTTATGTATGTACAGTGGCTTGCAAAAGTATCCACCCCTACTGCTTTGAAGATGCAAAATATTTTGGGGGGGTGAAACAAACAAGAAATAAGAAAAAAAAGAGATCTTGAACGTGCATAACTATTCACCCCCCAAAGTCAATACTTTGTAGAGACACCTTTTGCAGCAATTACAGCTGCAACTCTCTTAGGGTATGTCTGTATGAGCTTGGCACATCTAGCCACTGGGATTTTTGCACATTTTTCAAGGCAAAACTGCTCCAGCTCCTTCAAGTTGGATGGGTTCCGCTGGTGAACAGCAATCTTTAAGTCACTCCACAGATTCTCAATTGGATTGAGGTCTGTGCTTTGACTTGACCATTACAAGACATTTATATTTTTCCCCTTAAACCACTCGAGTGTTGCTTTAGCAGCCTCAAATCTCTGGAAGACAGAAACAGGTTTCCCTCAAGATTTTCCCTGTATTTAGCGCCATCCATCATTCCTTCAAATCTGACCAGCTTCTCAGTCCCTGCCCGATGAATAACAAACCCACAGCATGATGCTGCCACCTCTTTGCTTCATCGGGGTGATGAGGTTCTCGGGGTGATGAGAGGTGTTGGGTTTGCGCCAGACAAAGCGTTTTCCTTGATGGCCAAAAAGCTCAATTTTTGTCTCATCTGACCAGAGTACCTTCTTTCATATGTTTGGGGAGTCTGCCACATGTCTTTTGGTGAACACCAAACGTGTTTGCTTATTTTTTTATTTAAACAATGTTTTTTTTCTGGCCACTCTTCCGTAAAGCCCAGCTCTGTGTAGTGTATGGCTTCAAGTGGTCCTATGTACAGATACTCCAATCTCCGCTGTGGAGCTTTGCAGCTCCTTCAGGGTTATCATTGGTCTCTTTGTTGCATCTTTCTGATTAATGCCCTCCTTGCCTGGTCCGTGAGTTTTGGTGGGCGGCCCCCTCTTGGCAGGTTTGTGGTGGTGCCATTTTCTAATAATGGATTTAATGGTGCTCCGTGGGATGTTCAAAGTTTAAGATTTGTTTTATAACCCAACCCTGATCTGTACTTCTCCACAACTTTGTCTCTGACCTGTTTGGAGAGCTCCTTGGTTTTCATAGTACCGCTTGCTTGGTGGCGCCCATTGCTTGGTGGCGCCCATTGCTTGGTGGCGCCCCTTGCTTGGTGGTGCACCTTGCTTGGTGGTGCCCCTTGCTTGGTGGTGCCCCTTGCTTGGTGGTGCCCCCTGCTTAGTCGTGTTGCAGACTCTGGGGCCTTTCAGAACAGGTATATATATACAGAGATCATGTGACACTTAGATTGCACACAGTTGGACTTTATTTAACTAATTATGTAACTTCTGAAGGTAATTGGTTGCACCAGATCTTATTTAGGGGCTTCATAACAAAGGGCTGAATACATATGCACACACCACTTTTCAGTTTTTGATGTTTTTTTTTTAAATAATTTTTTGCATTTCACTTCACCAATTTGGACTAGTTTGTGTATGTCCATTACATGAAATCCAAATTAAAATACATTTAAATTACAGGTTGTAATGAAACAAAATAGGAAAAATGCCAAGGGGGGTGAATACTTTTGCAAGGCACTGTAGTTCTCCCATTTGAAGAAGTCTTAATTATTTGGAAAAATTCACTTATATTGTATTAAAGTAGTCATACGTTTAGTATTTGGTCCCATATTCCATGTCTGCAGTGATTACATCAAGCTTGTGATTCTACTAACTTGTTGAATTCATTTGCAGTTTGTTTTGTTTGTGTTTTGGATGATGTTTTTCCTAATAGAAACTGAATGGTGAATAATGTCCTGTCATTTTGGAGTCACTTCACTTGTCAGTAAGAATAGAATATGTTTCTTAACACTTCTACATTCATGTGGATGCTACCATGATTATGAATAATCATGAATGAATTGTGAATGATGATGAATGAGAAAGTTACAGAGGCACAAAGATCATACCCCCTCTGTTATTGATAATGGTGAGTGGTTAACATGTTTTGTTGTAGCCTCTGTTATTGGTAATGGTGAGAGGTTAGCATGTATTGTTGTAACCTCTGTTATTGGTAATGGTGAGAGGTTAGCATGTTTTGTTGTAGCCTCTGTTATTGGTAATGGTGAGAGGTTAGCATGTTTTGTTGTAGCCTCTGTTATTGGTAATGGTGAGAGGTTAGCATGTTTTGTTGTAGTCTCTGTTATTGGTAATGGTGAGAGGTTAGCATGTTTTGTTGTAGCCTCTGTTATTGGTAATGGTGAGAGGTTAGCATGTATTGTTGTAGCCTCTGTTATTGGTAATGGTGAGAGGTTAGCATGTTTTGTTGTAGCCTCTGTTATTGGTAATGGTGAGAGGTTAGCATGTTTTGTTGTAGCCTCTGTTAATGGTAGTGGTGAGAGGTTAGCATGTTTTGTTGTAGCCTCTGTTATTGGTAATGGTGAGAGGTTAGCATGTTTTGTTGTAGCCTCTGTTATTGGTAATGGTGAGAGGTTAGCATGTTTTGTTGTAGCCCCTGTTAATGGTAATGGTGAGAGGTTAGCATGTTTTGTTGTAGCCTCTGTTATTGGTAATGGTGAGAGGTTAGCATGTTTTGTTGTAGCCTCTGTTATTGGTAATGGTGAGAGTTTAGCATGTTTTGTTGTAGCCTCTGTTATTGGTAATGGTGAGAGGTTAGCATGTTTTGTTGTAGCCCCTGTTAATGGTAGTGGTGAGAGGTTAGCATGTTTTGTTGTAGCCTCTGTTAATGGTAGTGGTGAGAGGTTAGCATGTTTTGTTGTATCCTCTGTTATTGGTAATGGTGAGAGGTTAGCATGTTTTGTTGTAGCCTCTGTTATTGGTAATGGTGAGAGGTTAGCATGTTTTGTTGTAGCCTCTGTTATTGGTAATGATGAGAGGTTAGCATGTTTTGTTGTAGCCTCTGTTATTGGTAATGGTGAGAGGTTAGCATGTTTTGTTGTAGCCCCTGTTAATGGTAATGGTGAGAGGTTAGCATGTTTTGTTGTAGCCTCTGTTATTGGTAATGGTGAGAGGTTACCATGTTTTGTTGTATCCTCTGTTATTGGTAATGGTGAGAGGTTAGCATGTTTTGTTGTAGCCTCTGTTATTGGTAATGGTGAGAGGTTAGCATGTTTTGTTGTATTCTCTGTTATTGGTAATGGTGAGAGGTTAGCATGTTTTGTTGTAGCCTCTGTTATTGGTAATGGTGAGAGGTTAGCATGTTTTGTTGTAGCCTCTGTTATTGGTAATGGTGAGAGGTAAGTATATTTGTTGTAGCTTCTGTAACTTTCTCATTCATACTTTTTCATGATTCATTCATGATTTGTTTTAATCATGTCATCATCAGGATTAATTTAGTTGTGTTTAGAAACATGTTATCTAGTCACTTAGACAGATAATGACTCAAGACATCATCCACCATTCAGTTACTATTGAGCAAAACATACCCCAAAACACAAACAAAACAACTGCAAATGCAACCAACGAGTTTAAACCAAATCCTCAACTTTTGACTACTTTAATTCACTATGAGTGAATTGGTCAGAATACTTATGACTTCTTCAAATAGGGGGACTAGATACATAAAGTGCTTTTATTTTTCTAAATGGTGAAACAGATATGTATTAAAATACCCTCAAATAAAATGTGACATTATATACTGTCACCACATATTAAACATTTGACCTGAAATTCAAAATGTTGGAGTATAGAGACACATTTAAAATGTTAGTTTCACTGTCAAAATAGATATGGTGTGGACTGTATACTCAATACAATCTAAATCTGATACCTCACAGTCTTTTGACTGATACTGCTTTTTAAACTGGTCTGGTCAGTCTACTGAAATATTTGTACTATACATGCTTCAAAGCAATACTTTGACAATTTGTCATTTCTAATAATGAAACGCTCATTTATGAATAGATATGGCAGGTTTCAGGACACTAACATATCTGAATATGTTTCAAAAAACTATACTGCCACTATTTTCACCACCAAAGAATAGAAGTGTGATTTAAAAATTATTTAACTCTTTACAGGCTGTCTGGCTGTTTAGTCACAGAGAAAGGCTGTGCTTCTCTGGCCTCAAATCTCCGTTCAAACCCCTCACACCTGAGACATCTGGATCTGAGTAACAATGACCTGAAGGATTCAGGAGTGGAGCTGCTCTCTGCTGGACTGGGGAATCCCCGCTGTAAACTGGAGACTCTGAGGTCAGTATTCCTGTAGTTGGTCAACAAGTGATAACTGTTCACCAGATCCAAATGTGTTTACCAGGCACACATAGTCCACACCATATGTGTTTGGACAGTGAAGCTTAGTTTTAAATGTGGTGCTATGCTCCAGCATTTTGGATTTGAGATATAATGTTTCATATTATGCGACAAGCAGAATGTCAAATCAAATGTTGTTTGTCTCATACACATGGTTAGCAGATGTTAATGCGAGTGTAGCGAAATGCTTGTGCTTCTAGTTCTAGTAGTATCTAACAAGTAATCTAACAAATTCACAACTACCTTATACACAAGAGTAAAGGAATGAATACGAGTATGTACATATAAATATATGGATGAGCGATGGCTGACCGGCGTAGGAAAGATGCAGTAGATGGTATGGAGTTCAGTATATACATATGAGATGTGTAACGTAGGATATGTAAACATTATATAAATGGCATCGTAGGCAGTGGTGGTGCGCTAGCGCCCCAATTCCCCCCCACTCCCGACACTAGCCGGTGAAATATAAGGCGGCAGATTCAAAATCCAAAAGTTGAATTATTAAATATTCAACAATATACAAGTGTTTCATACTCATCAAAATCTCTGCTTCTTGGCAATATCACAGCGTTGTCAGATTTCAAAAAGGCTTCACGGCGAAAGCACTACATTTGATTGTTAGAGGCTAGCACCTCAAACATTTTCACCATATTTACCTTTAGCATAAATTCATAATGCAGCACGGTCCACAGAAAATACATTTCACAGCGAAAACAAGTGCCTTACCTTTTGTAGAACTTCTGCTGAGGGTTTCCTAAGTGTCCAACGAAGACAATCAATGGGTATTTGGTTAGAAAAAGTCATTTATTATATCCATAAATCTCCGTTTGGTTGGCGCCTTGTGTTCAGAAAATCCACCGTCGAATCGCCAATTGAAAAGTGAAGAGAACGCGTTCAACTAAACCTATAAACTTTTCCTCAACAAAACAAAATCCAATTCAAATGCATCCTTAGCTATTCTTAGCTATCCTTTTATGAATAAAAATGATAATATTTCACTTGGATGGTCACCTAAACGTTATATAAGTCAAATAAAGTGGACCGCTCAGCCAAACGTGCGCCCGAAAAACGTGAAACCGAAAAAGGGCTCCTCTCACCAAAACCCTTACCCATTCAACACATTAGTTCCGATTGCTTTGATTATTTATATATAGACTGCTGACATCCAGTGGAAGCCATAGGTACTGTATTCAAAATCCTGCTATATGGAGTTTTCAATAGGGATTCTCTCAAAGTGGGCCATAACCCACCAGAATGAAATTTCCGGATGGAATTTTCTCGGGTTTTGCCTGTTAAATTACTTCTGTTATACTCACAGACATGATGTTAACACTTTTGGAATCCTCAGAGTGTTTCCTATCCAATAGTACAAATTAATGCCGACCGCATTATCTACCAAGAGAATTCTCCTCGATTATAATCACAGCCGTGTACATCCCCTCTCAAGCTGACACATCGACGGCACTGAAACAAATGCATTGGACTCTAGGTAAATTGGAAACCACATATCCTGAGGCTGCATTTTTTGTGGCTGGGGATTTTAATAAGGCTAATTTGAAAACAAGGCTCCCGAAATTTTACCAGCATATCAAATGTGCCACCCGGGCTGGTAAAATCCTGGATCATTGCTATTCCAACTTCTGTGATGCATACAAGGCTATTCTCCGCCCCGCTTTCGGCAAGTCTGACCATGACTCCATTTTGTTGCTCCCAGCCTACAAACAGAAACTAAAACAGGAAACGCCCGTTCTCAGGTCTGTTCAACGCTGGTCCGACCAATCTGATTCCACGCTGCAAGGTTGCTTCGAGCACGTGGACTGGGATATGTTCCGGATAGCATCGGACAACAACATTGATGTATACGCTGATTCGGTGAGCGAGTTTATTAGCAAGTGCATTGGTGATGTTGTACCCATAGCAAATATTAAAACCTTCCCAACCAGAAGCCGTGGATTGATGGCAGCATTCGCGCAAAACTGAAAGCGCAAACCACTGCTTTTAACCAGGGTAAGGCTACTGGAAACATCACTGAATACAAACAGTGTAGCTAATCCCTCCGCAAGGCAATCAAACAAGCTAAGCGTCAATATAGAAACAGAGTCACAATTAGTAGAGTCACAATTCAACGGCTCAGACACCAGAGGAATGTGGCAGGGTCTACAGTCAATCACGGACTACAAAAAGAAAACCAGCCCCGTTGCGGACCATGACGTCCTGCTCCCAGACAAACTAAACAACTTCTTTGCTCACTTTGAGGATAATACAGTGCCACCGACACGGCCTGCTACCAAAACCTTCGAGCTCTCCTTCACCGCAGCCAACATGAGAAAAACATTTAAATGTGTTAACCCTCGCAAGGCTGCTGGCCCAGATGGCATCCCTGGCCGTGTCCTCAGAACATGCGCAGACCAGCTGGCTGGTGTGTTTACGGACATATTCAATCAGTCCCTATCCCAGTCTGCTGTTTCCACATGCTTCAAGAGGGCCACCATTGTTCCTGTTCCCAAGAAAGCTAAGGTAACTGAGCTAAATGACTATCGCCCCGTAGCACTCACCTCCGTCATCATGAAGTGCTTTGAGAGATTAGTCAAGGATCATATCACCTCCGTCCTGCCAGACACCCTGGACCCACTCCAATTTGCTTACCATCCCAATAGGTCCACAGACGACGCAATCGGACTGCATACTGCCATAACCCATCTGGACAAGAGGAATACTTATGTAAGAATGCTGTTCATCGACTACAGCTCAGCATTTAACACCATAGTTCCCTCCAAGCTCGTCATTAAGCTCGAGACCCTAGGTCTTGACCCAGCCCTGTGCAACTGGGTCCTGGACTTCCTGACGGGCCGGCCCCAGGTAGTGAGGGTAGGAAACAACATCTCCACCCCACTGATCCTCAACACTGGGGCCCCACAAGGGTGCGTTCTCAGCCCTCTCCTGTACTCCCTGTTTACCCATGACTGCGTGGCCAAGCACGCATCCAACTCAATCATCAAGTTTGCCGACAAAACTACAGTGATAGGCTTGATTACCAACAACGACGAGACGGCCTACAGGGAGGAGGTGAGGGCCCTCGGAGTGTGGTGTCAGGAAAATAACATCACTAACATTGAGTGGCTGCTGCCAACATACTGACTTAAATCTCTAGCCACTTAAAACATAGGAATTGGATGTAACAAATGTATCACTAGCCACTTTAAACAATTTTGTATATAATGTTTACATATCCGACATTACTTATATCAAATGTATACACTGTACTCTAAACCATCTACTGAATCTTGCCTATGCCGTTCGGCCATCGACCCAAATCTCTAGCCACTTTAACAATTATAATTGGATCAAATAAATGTATCACTAGCCACTTTAAACAATGCCATTTATATAATGTTTACAAATCCTTCATTACTCATCTCATATGTATATACTGTACTCCATACCACCTACTGCATCTTGCCTATGCCGGTCAGCCATCGCTCATCCATATATTTATATGTACATACTCGTATTCATTCCTTTACTCTTGTTTGTATAAGGTAGTTGTTGTGAATTTGTTAGATTACTTGTTAGATACTACTGCATGGTCGGAACTAGAAGCACAAGCATTTCGCTACACTCGCATTAACATCTGCTAACCATGTGTATGTGACAAATAACATTTGATTTGATTTGATTTGATTTATGTGCATATCCTATTTTCTGAGCCTGAGTGGAATGCATTTTACTTTGGGCACGCCAGACGCTCCAAAACGGTCACCCCAGCTGCCACTCCCAGAGAGGTTGAAGTGGCTAGTGATACATTTATTTAATCCAATTATAATTATTAAAGTGGCTAGAGATTTGATTCGATGGCCGAACGGCATAGGCAAGATTCAGTAGATGGTATGGAGTACAGTTTATACATTTGATATGAGTAATGTCGGATATGTAAACATTATATACAATATTGTTTAAAGTGGTTAGTGATTCATTTGTTACATCCAATTCCTATCATTTAAAGTGGCATCCCCACTGTAAACTGGGGACTCTGAGAGACTCTGAGGTCATTATTCCTGTCACCTTTTATTTGAGGTTAATGGTGAGAGGTTAGTATGTTTTGTTGTAGGCTCTGTAACTTTCACACACATTATTTTCATGATTCATTCATAATATTTCTCATTCATGGCATCATCAGGATTACTTTAGTAATGTTTAGAATCATGTTATCTACTAGCTTAGAAGGAAAATGACTCACCACCAAAGAATAGCAGTGTGTTTTTAATATGATTTGACTCTTTGCAGGCTGTCAGGCTGTCAGGCTGTCTAGTCACAGAGGAAGGCTGTGCTGCTCTGGTCTCAGCTCTGAGGTCAAACCCAACACATTATTTGGGCACGGATTACAGTGTAAGCAGGGAAAGCTAAGCGTAACATTTTAATACAACCTGGCTGTCATTGTATTTTTTCTGTGTTGGCAGACTCACTGGCTGTAAACTCACAGACACATCCTGTAATGTGTTGGCCTCAATTCTCAGTTCAAACCCCTCACACCTGAGAGAGCTGGATCTGAGTATCAATGACCTGAAGGATTCAGGAGTGAAGCTGCTCTCTGCTGGACTGGGGAATCCCCACTGTAAACTGGAGACTCTGAGGTCAGTATTCCTGTAGTTGGTCAACAAGTGATAACTGTTCACCAGATCCACATGTGTTTACCAGGCACACATAGTCCACACCATATGTGTTTGGACAGTGAAGCTAATAGTTTTAAATTTGGTGCTCGACTCCAGCATTTTAGATTTGAGATATCATCAAAGGTCAAAAGGTCAAAGTCACCATTATTAGTCAGTTGTACAACCAAATGCCTTCAACCGAAATGTGTCTTCCGCATTTAACCCAACCCCTCTGAATCAGAGAGGTGCGTATTAGATGTTTCATATTAGACGACAGTACAGTGTCGCCTTTTATTTGAGGTTATTTTCATAAATATCTGTGTTACTGTTTAGAAATGAAAGCACTTCATGTATCTAGTTCTCCAATTTGAAAAACTCTTAATAATTTGGACATATTCACTTATATTGTATTAAAGTAGTCAATAGTTTAGTATTTGGTCCCATATTGCATGCCTGCAGTGATGAAATCGATCTTGTGATTCTACAAACTTGTTGAATTCATGTGCAGTTTGTCTTGGTTGAGTTTTGGATTATGTTTTTCCTAATAGAAACTGAATGGTGAATAATGTCCTGTCATTTTGGAGTCACTTCACTTGTATTGTCAGTAAGAATAGAAGATGTTTCTGAACACTTCTACATTCATGTGGATTCTACCATGATTCTGAATAATAATAAATGAATCATCAATGATGATTAATGAGAAAGTTAGTAGCACAAAGATCAGACCCCCCTCTGTTATTGGTAATGGTAAGAGGTTAGCATGTTTTGTTGTAGCCTCTGTTATTGGTAATAGTGAGAGGTTAGCATGTTTTGTTGAAGCCTCTGTTATTGGTAATGGTGAGAGGTTAGCATGTTTTGTTGTAGCCTCTGTTATTGGTAATAGTGAGAGGTTAGCATGTTTTGTTGTAGCCTCTGTTATTGGTAATGGTGAGAGGTTAGCATGTTTTGTTGTAGTCTCTGTTATTGGTAATGGTGAGAGGTTAGCATGTTTTGTTGAAGCCTCTGTTATTGGTAATGGTGAGAGGTTAGCATGTTTTGTTGTAGCCTCTGTTATTGGTAATGCTGAGAGGTTAGCATGTTTTGTTTTGGCCTCTGTAACTTTCTCACTCATTATTATTCATGATTGATTTATGATTTGTCTTAATTAGTTATGGCATCATCAGGATTCATTTAGTTGTGTTTAGAAACATGTTATCGAGTCACTTAGAAAGGCAATTGCTCCTGGTATCATTCACCATTCAGTTACTATTGGGCAAAACAACCCAAAACACAACCAACTGCAAATGCAACCAATAAGTTTGGGACCAAATACTAAACCTTTGACTACTTTAATACAATATAAGTCAGAATACTTATTACTTCTTCAAATTGGGGGACTAGATACATAAAGTGCTTTCATTTCTAAATGGTGAAACAGATAAGTATTAAAATATCCTCAAATTAAAGGTGACATTATATACTGTCACCTCATATAAAACATTTGATCTCAAATCCAAAATGTTTGAGTATAGAGCCACATTTAAAATGTTAGCTTCACTGTCAAAATAGATACGGTGTGGACTGTATACTCAATACAATCTAAATCTGATACCTCACTGTCTGTCTTTTGACTGATACTGCTTTTCAACTGGTCTGGTCAGTCTACTCAAATATTTGTACTTTACATGTTTCTCTCTACAAGCAATACTTTGATAATTTGTAATTTCTAATAATGAAACATTCATTTATGAAAAGATATGGCAGGTTTCATGACACTGATGTATCTGAATATGTTAAAAAATATAAACTGTCAATCTATTTTCACCACCAAAGAGTAGCAGTGTGATTTTAATATGATTTTACTGTTTGCAGGCTGTCATACTGTCTAGTCACAGAGGAACGCTTTGCTTCTCTGGTCTCAGCTCTGTGTTCAAACCCAACACATTATTCTTGCACGGGTGACAGCGTAAACAGGGAAAGCTGAGAGTAAGATTTTAATACAACCTGTCTGCCATTGTATTTCTTCTGTGTTTTCAGACTCACTGGCTGTAAACTCACAGACACATCCTGTAAAGTGTTGGCCTCAGTTCTCAGTTCAAACCCCTCACACCTTAGACATCTGGATCTGAGTAACAATGACCTGAAGGATTCAGGAGTGAAGCTGCTCTCTGCTGGACTGGGGAATCCCCACTGTAAACTGGAGACTCTGAGGTCAGTATTCCTGTAGTTGGTCAACAAGTGATAACTGTTCACCAGATCCACATGTGTTTACCAGGCACACATAGTCCACACCATATGTGTTTGGACAGTGAAGCTTACAGTTTTACATTTGGTGCTATGCTCCAGCATTTTGGATTTGAGATAGAATGTTTTATATTAGGTGACAGTCCAGAATGTCACCTTTTATTTGAGGTTAATGGTGAGAGGTTAGTATGTTTTGTTGTAGCCTCTGTAACTCTCTCACTCATTATTATTCATGATTCATTCATGATCTTTCTCAAACACGGCAGTCACAGGCTTGATGTAGTCATTGCGTTCAAGGAATATGGGACCAAATACTAAACTTTTGAGTACTTTAATACACTATAAGTGAATTGGTCAGAATACTTATGACTTCTTCAAATAGGGGGACTAGATACATAAATTGCTTTCATTTCTAAATGGTGAAACAGATATGTATTAAAATACCCTCAAATAAAAGGTGACATTATATACTGTCACCTCATATGAAACATTTGATCTGAAATCCAAAATGTTGGAGTATAGAGTCACATTTAAATTGTTAGATTCACTGTCAAAATAGATATGGTGTGGACTGTATACTCAATACAATCTAAATCTGATACCTCACTGTCTGTCTTTTGACTGATACTGCTTTTTAAACTGGTCTGGTCAGTCTACTCAAATATTCTTACTATACATTTCTCTCTCAACAAACAGTATAATGTTAATTTCTAATAGCGATCATTAATTTATTAATTGACATGGCAGGTTTTATAATAAGAATTTTTTAATTAATTTATGAATAGATATGGCAGGTTTCAGGACACTGATGTACCTGAATATGTTGAAAAAATATACTGCCACTATTTTCACCACCAAAGAATAGCAGTGTGATTTTAATATGATTTGACTCTTTGCAGGCTGTCAGGCTGTCTAGTCACAGAGGAAGGCTGTGCTTCTCTGGTCTCAGCTCTGAGGTCAAACCCCTCACACCTGAGAGAGCTGGACCTGAGCTACAATCACCCAGGAGACTCAGGAGTCAGACTGCTCTCTGCTGGACTGGAGGATCCACACTGCAGACTGGAGAAACTCACGTATGAAGAGGGTTTATGTCAATGTTCATATCAGACATGTTTGACTTATCAGGCTAGTTAAGACAAACATTCTTACCACCACTTGGACAAAGTTATATGCTGACTGTGTGTGTGCGTGTTTGTTGTGTGTGTGTGTCCAGTCTGTGTGTGTGTGTGTGTCCAGTGTGTGTGTGTGTGTGTGTCCAGTGTGTGTGTGCCCAGTGAGTGTGTGTCCAGTGTGTGTGTGTGTCCAGTGTGTGTCCTGTGTGTGTGTGGTCAGTGTGTGTGTGTTCATTGTGTGTGTGTCCTGTGTGTGTCCAGTGTGTGTGTGTGTCCAGTGTGTGTCCAGTGTGTGTGTGTACAGTGTGTATGTCCAGTATGTGTGTGTGTGTGTCCAGTGTGTGTATGTGTGTGTGTTCAGTGTGTGTGTGTTCTGTGTGTGTGTGTCCAGTGTGTGTGTGTGTCCAGTGTGTGTGTGTCCAGTGTGTGTGTCCAGTATGTGTGTGTGTGTGTCCAGTGTGTGTATGTGTCCAGTGTGTGTTTGTGTCCAGTGTGTGTGTGTGTGTCCAGTGTGTGTGTCCAGTGTGTGTGTGTGTGTGTGTGTGTGTGTTCTGTGTGTGTGTGTCCAGTGTGTGTGTGTGTGTCCAGTGTGTGTGTGTGTCCTGTGTGTGTGTGTGTACAGTGTGTGTATGTGTCCAGTGTGTGTGTTTGTGTCCAGTGTGTGTGTGTGTGTGTGTGCGCCCAGTGTTTATGTGTGTGTGTGTGTGTGTGTGTGTGTGTGTGTTCAGGTGTATCCCTCAATGACTGTCTGTTCTTCTGCTTACCGCTACAGTGTGGAACATGGTGGAGAGAACACAATGAAACCTGGGCTTAGAAAATGTGAGTGTTGACTGCTGTGAAGAATATGACTAAGAATAAGTCTTAATTCAAGTTAAGTCAAAGTCAAAGACCTCCATCATTACTTACTTGGTCATATTAAATATCAGCTGTAGTTCTACAGAAGCAGAAATCAGGGACACCAAAGTCTACAAAGAGTTGCTTTGACAATGTGTGTGTCTGTGTGTGTGTGTGTGTGTTACATAAGAAGTGTGTGTTTGTGTTCATGATGCATACAGGCGTGTGTGTGTAATTAATGGGAATAAGTGTGTTTTATATTGCCATACAGTATAACATATGATCATTCAACAAGTCTCAAGTTACCTTGACTTCTCCTTTTGATACCTAGAAACATCTATATTAAATGAATTAGTGAAAAGTGAGTTAACATTCTAATGTGAATGATGATGATTTCTAATATTGTGTCTGGTTTCATCCATCAGATGTCTGTGATCTCACACTGGACCCAAACACAGTACACAGACACCTCTCTCTGTCTGATGAGAACAGAAAGGTGACACGTAGGAGAGAGGAGCAGCTGTATCCTGATCACCCAGAGAGATTTAAGGGCTGTAGACAGGTGCTGTGTAGAGAGGGTCTGACTGGGTGCTGTTACTGGGAGGTAGAGTGGAGTGGGATAAGGGCTGGTATAGGAGTGACATATAAAGGAATCAGCAGGAGAGGAGGGGTTAATGACTGTTGTCTTGGATTCAATGACAAGTCCTGGAGTCTTTTCTGCTCTGACAACAGTTACACTGCATGGCACAATAATAATGACACTACCATAGACGTCCCCTCCTCCAGCCCCCACAGAGTAGGAGTGTATCTGGACTGGCCAGCCGGCACTCTGTCCTTCTATAGAGCCTCCTCTGAAACACTGACCCACCTGATCACATTCACCTCCACATTCACTGAGCCCCTCTATCCAGGGTTTGGGGTTTATTATGACTCCTCAGTGTCTCTGAAATAATAACCTGACACACACACACACACACACACACACACACACACACGCACACTGACACACACACAGACACACATTGGACACACACACTGGACACACACACACACACACGCACAGAAACACTGGACAGACACTCACACACACACTGGACACACACAAACACACACTGGACACACACACACAAACACACACTGGACAGACAAACACACACACACACACACACACACACACTGGACAGACACACACACATACACACACTCACCCACACACACACACACACTGACACACACACTGGACTCACACACCCTGGACACACACACAGACACACATTAGACACACACACACTGGACTCACACACACACACACACATACACACACACGCTAGACACACACTGGACACACACACACACTGACACAGACACACACACACACACTGCACACACACACACTGGACTCACACACACACACACACTAACACACACACACACAAGACATACACACACTCACACACACACACACCCTGGACACACACACACACTGGACACACACACACACACTGGACTCACAAACATACTGGACTCCCACACACTAGACAGACACACTCACGCACACACACACACACACAGACACTTTCACACACACACACTAGACACAGACACTCACACACACACACACATGACATACACAAACACACACACTGGACACACTGGACAAACACACACACTGGACACACACACACACTGGACACACACACACACAGACTGGACACACACAAACACACACACTGTACACACACTGTACACACACACTGTACACACACACTGGACACACACACACTGGACACACACACACACACTGGACACACACACTGGACACACTGGACACACTGGACACACACACACTGGACACACTGTACACACACACTGGACACACACACACACTGGACACACACACACAGACAGGAAACACACAATGGACTCACACACACTGGACACACACACACTGAACACGCACACACTGGACACGCACACACACACACTGACTGGACACACACACACAAACACACACACTGTACACACACACTGGACACACACACACTGGACACACACACACACTGACTGGACACACACACACACACAGACTGGACACACAGACTGGACACACACACTGGACACACACACTGGACACACACACACTAGACACACACACACTGGACACACACACACACACACACACACACTGGACACACACAGAGAGACTGAAACAGAATTCACCCAAAACAACATCAGTCTTTCCACCAGACTCCCATGAAGTTATAGTGTGACGTTATGAGTTGACGTTAAAGTAACATTCTCAGAACATACTGCACTTGTTTTATACTGTTTTAGATGGATCCTCTGTTTAAACATTTAAACTCTTACAATAACACCGTTAAAATACCAATGTGATCATTTGTTGTACGTCTTTTATGTTGAATAACAAATTGTACAATTATATCTGGACATACGCTCCATAGTTGTACAAGGATACAAGGATATATTGTACTTTTCATAATAAAACATACTGAAACAAGAAAAAACATGTTAATTGTGAAATGTCGTTATTGATTTTTGCATTTCCTCTGTCAGGTTGACGTCAACCTGCGACTGGTTGCATGAAACAAATATGAAATGAAATACAAATTAATTAAATATGTGAAATTGAATTAAACAATAATGTATGTTGATGCTAATATGATGTACAATATTCAGTTATGTTTCTATATGATAACAATAGCCTAATATATTCAATATGCCATAAACTATTGTTTTAACAGTTTCACTAATTCATTCTAATTAACTTAATCATTATGACACTACATTACATCCCTCTCTCTCTGTTCTCTCAATCGAATAGTTATTTTCCACCATAATTTGCAAATAAATAAATCAAAAATCCTACAATGTGATTTTCTGGATTTCTTTTTCTCATTTCGTCTGTCATAGTTGAAGTGTACCTATGATGAAAATTACAGGCCTCTCTCATCTTTTTAAGTTGGAGAACTTGCACAATTGGTGGCTGACTAAATACTTTTTTGCCCCACTGTATATACACAATTTGTTTTAACTGAGTATGACAAAATGTGTTGGATTCTCTTGGTTGTGTCTGGAAGAAACGTTAGATAGCAAGATAGACAACTTTAGCCAGTTAGCTTGGGAGTAAGGCAAGACAATTATTAAAGTATATTATTAAAGTATATCATGAAAGTATATTATTAAAGTATATCATGAAAGTATATTACGAAAGTATAATATGAAAGTATATTATGAAAGTATATTATTAAAGTATATTATTAAAGTATATTATTGAAGTATATTATTAAAGTATATTATTAAAGTATATTATTGAAGTATATTATTAAAGTATATTATTAAAATATATTATTACAGTATATTATGAAAGTATATTTTGTGGGGTCAGAGAGTTTGGATCAACCCTGCTCCTTAGCAGAGGTTGGGGTTGAGTAATCCTTGTGAGAATCAAGGACAGTGGATATTACGGACCATATTAAATTGGCAGTATATATGGGCAATAACACGAAATGTTTACAAATAGTCCCACTTTGTTTCACGTCGCATTTAAACAATCGCTAAAGCGTGTAGATTTGGGGGTTCTGTGTTGATACAATATGTAAGTTAGTGGATTTTTTATTGGCCTGAAAAGACGAAGAAGCTCGTATTCCAAACATCGCCACATTAGTAAACTATGTGGTAGATTAGGGTCTCAAGGAATTATTAAATGGTAAAGTACAACCGGTGAAACAAGAGAACATATTTGGGGGTTTCGACAACAATGCGTCTCAGGAAAACCCTCCCTGTGAAAAGTAGAAGTTATGTTTGTTTTGACTATAATACATGTATTTGTTATTATTGAGGGCTTTCTGAGTTTAAGGGAAGAGATGTAGACTAGTGAAGGTGATAAAGGAAAGTAAGTCAATTGGAAAGTAAGGATTTCGGATTTGAATTGTTTGGATTGATTAAGAATTGGCTGATGTATTTCTGTCACTTGGGGCATTACAAGTTCATCTTAAAATAATTGATGTTTAATGAGTGTGAAGCAGAGGTTGGTATTAAAAATATAGAGTCATTTTGATAAGGAGGATGGATGTAAACTTAATGAGGGTTAACTGGGTGTGAATGGTAATATGTTATTAGTGTTTTTTATATCACTCTAATGATGTGATATTTTAGTCATTTGAAAGCTGAGGTTTCAATACAAGGTTAAATGATGAGTAGAGGGATTCAGTGGTAAAAAGGAGTTACCAGGTTACATAAGGACATTTCTGTTTGTTTTTGCCATATGGTTTGCCACACACACACACACACACACACAACTTACTGGTTCTGAATATGGGTTAGTGCCTAGGTATCTTAAAGGGCCACACTAACATATGGACTTTTCTGAAGTTTTATTTTTTTCCTGAGTTTTAATTCAACATGTGAATTATTTAGATCAAAATGTACTGAGGAAAGTTACTGTAAATCTGGGATAGGAATTGTATGACGTGTTTGAGTGTTTTTCAGATAATTGGTCTAATAGAGAAAGTAACAGGTCCTGACTTTCTAGTGTGGTTTGATCACCCTCACTGGAATGCCCAGAGACATTGGATCATGATTTAAAGGTCTGTTTTTACTATGAAGTTATGGGTACACGTTCTATGGAGTTATTAAGGGTAGTGTTTCCATTGATTTGTACTGTTGTTGTTTTTACACATTAGTCACTATGGTGAATTATGTGTCAAGATCTGGGAGTTTTTTGGGGGACGGAAGTTGACACACCTTGAGTGATATGTAGGGATGTATTGAGTGATGTATGAAGGAGTGTGTTGTTGCGTTGTTTGTTCTGTTCTGGCTTGATAAATCTCATCAGATTGGGTCTGCTGGATGATCAGCATAACGTCCTGACTCTGTGACTGATCCTATGACTGCAATGGGGTTGACAGTGTGATAAGGGAGTATAAGCTCATTTGAAACATTGTTTCAACAGAATGTGGTATTGTTTCTTTGACATGTGTTTTAGAGATTTGCATGTAGAATATGGGTAGTAGTATTAATTTGTCATATCAACTGAATTGTTGTTCTGATTTGTCCTTTCTTGAGGTTATGGTGGAGATGGTATCTAGGTGCATAGGAGGGATAATTTGACCAAATGGCGTGGACCTCAAAACCCCCTCTAACCGGCTGAAGAAATGGCGTTCACTATGGCCCTGTCCTGCACCACTTCTATGGAGAGACCCGAGTCTGAGCCAGCAACCGCTGTACAGCATCCAGTTGAAGTTGTTAAATGATTTTCTCTCAGGAGTGAAAAAGAAGTCCACGTGGAGTGAGCATGGAGAGAGAGATCCGTTCCAAAACTTCTCTCATATTGCTGCTATACTGGTTGGCAAATGGACAAGACATAATGAGTTGTGATGGGGTTCTGGTGAGACATTGAAATTGGGACATTATCATGGGCTATCCACTTTGAACTGTGAACCTATCTGAAGAAGAAAATGAAGAGAAATGCCAGAAGATTGAGTGCCGGAGAAGGGAGGGGGTTGGTCAACTGTACCCGTAATTGATTTAGACTACACACTGCTAAATGTATAGTGATTTAGGCTAAGAATGCATTGAGGTGCTGATCTGTAATTATAGCCCTGATGAGGATATTTAATTGGGTTTTAATTAGGATTTGGAAACTGAATGATTTCCATGACCTGTTCCCTATTCCTGACTACATCCCTGATGAATTCTGAGCATAAGGACCCAGATGTGGACTCATGTTCCTACTGTGTGTACAAGGTGCCCAGAGAGGGGTGTCTGTCACTGATGTAGGAAGGGTTCTCAATGGGGTGGACATCTTTGTCATGCTGACCCCTATCTGTGTGCATAGTGCCAGTGTGATAATTGTCCTATTTGCTGTAATGAAGCTTGTGTGTGATTGTAGTTGTTATGTTTCATGTTCTGTTCCAGATTGACTGTGTTTAGATAAGAAAGGTCTAAACCTCAGCAACACAAAGACAGGTTGTTTACTATGGATGAAATGTCAGGCACCAGAAATATGGACTTTGTTTAAATGTATGTTTAACAATTACATGATGCTGGTATCCTTCCATTTTTCTAGAAGAAGCTTAGCTTCTTGAGAGGGGAGAGGAGATGTCATTACCATTCTATCAGGTCTAAGAATTCAAAAGGCACTCGCACATCTGAGCATACTTTCTGCAGGTGCACGGCAAAAGTTGAACAAGATGAATGAAAAAGGAAACCGCACACTGCTCTTGATAGTATCACTGATCTTTAATAAGCTTTACGTATCGGCCTCACGGCCTCCCTCAGAGCTTTTGGGAGATTTTTCAAATGAGCACCCTTACGTAGACCTAGCCCCACCCACATTCGTTCCACGCATGGAAAGGGGTTGGAGGCGAAGGGAAAACATAGAAGTGCTACCAAATATAACAATATGCATTTCATCAATATTCAAATAAAGTGTGTAAATAAGATATATTAAACACGTCTGTAAAACCACAATGAGGACATAGCAAGTCTTCATTAATCATTGGGTACATCGTACGAGAAACATCAGAGTAATCTGAAATAGGGACATAATTCATGTTCAAATTCACAACATAACATACGTAGGCATTTCATCATTAAGTCCTTTAGGAAATAATGTCTGGAGGGTGAAAATCCCAAAACCTTCTCTTTTACTCAGAGTGTTATTAGTATCACCTCCCCTGTCTGATATCTTAACTTTCTCTATGCCACTAAATCTAAAGGTAGAAATGTCATGTTTTAGGTCATTAAAATGTACTGCGACTGGATAATCCCTGTCCTTTCTCCTGATTGAACTTTTATGTTCACTGATTCTCTGTTTGAGAGAACGAGAGGTTTTACCGACATAGCAGAGCCCACATGGACATTTAATAATGTAGATAACATGGGTGGTGGAGCACGTAATAATGTAGATAACATGGGTGGTGGAGCACGTAATAATGTAGATAACATGGGTGGTGGGACACATAATAATGTAGATAACATGGGTGGAGGAACACGTAATAATGTAGATAACATGGGTGGTGGAACACGTAATAATGTCATTTATTTGGAACCGTTTTCCTGTATGTGGGAGGCAGAAATATTCCCACTTCATCATATTGTTGAACTGTGCGCATCCTCTGCATGTATAGCTACCATCTGGAAGTGGGCGTAAAAGAGCCTGGCTGGTTTTCTATTGTGGCTGGCAGTTGGCATGAACCAATTCAACAGGTAAATTGCGACCTCTCCTCTACACAATAAGTGGTGGATTTATAAATTCAGCCGGCAAAGCTGGGTCCCATGATAAAACATGCCAGTGTTTCTTGACCGCATCTCCCACTTTTCACCAGGTCAAAGTAAATGTGGTTGTGAACATTACGGAGTGTTCTTTACCTTTAGTGGGTCTTTGGTGTAGCAGTTCATCCAATGACACTGCTTCTGGCTCATGTACCTGACCAATGACACTGCTTCTGGCTCATGTACCTGACCAATGACATTGCTTCTGGCTCATGTACCTGACCAATGACACTGCTTCTGGCTCATGTACCTGACCAATGACACTGCTTCTGGCTCATGTACCTGACCAATGACACTGCTTCCGGCTCACACCGGCAGAGAACCTCACTCTCGGCTTGGTTGAGCCCAATGGGACATTGCTGGTCAAGACCTCAAATCGGTTGTGAAGTAGTATGGACATATTGATGGAACAAGGTCACTAAACTGGTGGTTAGACAGGGTAGATCCAAGAGCAGGCCTCTGCTGTCATCTAGAGGGCGTTTCTCTGTACTGCTTGACACATGGAGACTCAATGGAGGCCCAGGGCAAGTGCTCAAAGTAAGGCCCAAACAATAGTTTGTCAGGCTGGGATCTATAAAGCAGTATGTTCTTCAATTAGATGCCATCTAATATTCCTCCAGGGACAATAGGTGGGGCAGGAGGAAGAATGGTATTCCTGATTTACACAATTCCTCTTTTTCTTTATAGCTTCAGATTGAGGTTGTTGTTCTTCTCCAATATGTTTTTATTCAGTGTTGCACTCTGGGTTCTCCAAGGGAAAACTCCCTATTCTCCTCTTGACAGTTGTAGCCCCATGCTTTTGCTGGGAATTGTCCACTGTTGGTATCAATTTATTTGGTCCCAAAAAGACAAAAAGAAAAGTGTATTTGTCTAGTTTTAGCTGTGTCCCCAGTTAGAATCCATGTGGTTCATTTAAAAGTTTCTAAAACGATTAAAAGTACATTTATAAAATGCGCTCCTGACGTTTCACCACAATAGTTTTCTTCAGACAATGGACACAAAGTAGCCAAAGGAGAGCGATGAGCAGTGTCATCAAACCAGCGAGGCTGCCGGCAGCACAACAGTGATGATGCTGCTGAGCTCCAGTTAGCTCCGTGTCCAGAGCCTACCCACCCTTCCACAAGCCCAACAGTGATGATGCTGCTGAGCTCCAGTTAGCTCCGTGTCCAGAGCCTACCCACCCTTCCACAAGCCCAACAGTGATGATGCTGCTGAGCTCCAGTTAGCTCCGTGTCCAGAGACTACCCACCCTTCCACAAGCCCAACAGTGATGATGCTGCTGAGCTCCAGTTAGCTCCGTGTCCAGAGCCTACCCACCCTTCCACAAGCCCATCAGTGATGATGCTGCTGAGCTCCAGTTAGCTCCGTGTCCAGAGCCTACCCACCCTTCCACAAGCCCAACAGTGATGATGCTGCTGAGCTCCAGTTAGCTCCGTGTCCAGAGCCTACCCACCCTTCCACAAGCCCAACAGTGATGATGCTGCTGAGCTCCAGTTAGCTCCGTGTCCAGAGCCTACCCACCCTTCCACAAGCCCAACAGTGATGATGCTGCTGAGCTCCAGTTAGCTCCGTGTCCAGATCCTACCCACCCTTCCACAAGCACCGTCAGGATAATGGCTCCACAGCCCCCTCCGACTGTTCCTGACTATCTTGGAACAGAGGTGCCAGCCTAGATTTGCCTAGAAACCTACTGTAGCCGCATGTTTTCTGTCCAAAAACAATTATACGTGGGGTCCATCTAATACTGGGAGGTGGTTAATTAGTCTGCATATTCTACTGATTCATATAGATACCAGTCCATACATTGGCTGTAAAAGTGGGTAGAAACAGACAAGCATATAACTGTAGCTATGTGGTCTTTACTTGAGTGTGTTTCAGCAGGGTGAGGTCACAGAGATGCTTCCAAGTCAGTACTTTTCTGAACTCATAAAATCATTTACACATTCTGATGGGATGGATGTTCAACCCAATTAAAATAATAATTGATACTAATTGATTCTTAATTAATATAACAGTATTCATAAAGAGGAGGAGAGCTGATCTAGGATCAGTTTAGCCTTTTAGATCATAATGAATTTGATTACATGGAGAGGGGTACCTGATCCTAGATCATAATGAATCAGATTACATGGAGAGGGGGACCTGATCCTAGATCATAATGAATCAGATTACATGGAGAGGGGTACCTGATCCTAGATCATAATGAATCAGATTACATGGAGAGGGGGACCTGATCCTAGATCATAATGAATCAGATTACATGGAGAGGGGTACCTGATCCTAGATCATAATGAATCAGATTACATGGAGAGGGGGACCTGATCCTAGTTCATAATGAATCAGATTACATGGAGAGGGGGGACCTGATCCTAGATCATAATGAATCAGATTACATGGAGAGGGGGACCTGATCCTAGATAATAATGAATCAGATTACATGGAGAGGGGGACCTGATCCTAGTTCATAATGAATCAGATTACATGGAGAGGGGGACCTGATCCTAGATCATAATGAATCAGATTACATGGAGAGGGGGACCTGATCCCAGATCATAATGAATCAGATGACATGGAGAGGGGGGACCTGATCCTAGATCATAATGAATAAGATTACATGGAGAGGAGGACCTGATCCTAGATCATAATGAATCAGATTACATGGAGAGGGGGACCTGATCCTAGATCATAATGAATCAGATTACACGGAGAGGAGGGACCTGATCCTAGATCATAATGAATTTGATTACATGGAGAGGGGTACCTGATCCTAGATCATAATGAATCAGATTACATGGAGAGGGGGACCTGATCCTAGATCATAATGAATCAGATTACATGGACAGGGGGGACCTGATCCTAGATCATAATGAATCAGATTACATGGAGAGGGGGACCTGATCCTAGATAATAATGAATCAGATTACATGGAGAGGGGGACCTGATCCTAGATCATAATGAATCAGATTACATGGAGAGGGGGACCTGATCCTAGATCATAATGAATCAGATTACACGGAGAGGAGGGACCTGATCCTAGATCATAATGAATCAGATTACATTGAAAGTGGGACCTGATCCTAGATCATAATGAAGCAGATTACATGGAGAGGAGGGACGTGATCCCAGATCATAATGAATCAGATTACATGGAGAGGGGGACCTGATCATAGATCATAATGAATCAGATTACATGGAGAGGGGGACCTGATCATAGATCATAATGAATCAGATTACATGGAGATGGGTACCTGATCATAGATCATAATGAATCAGATTACATGGAGAGGAGGGACCTGATCCTAGATCATACCCCTACAACTCCAACTGGAGGCGGAAGAGAGGGCCCAAATTAGGCGAGAAACTCTCCAGTTGGAAATGTGTAAAATTGAGGCAGAAAGAGAACAGCGGCAGTGTGAAAGAGAACAGGGGCAGTTGGAGATGTGTAAAATTGAGGCAGAAAGAGAACAGCGGCAGATGGAGTTCAAAATGCGCCAGATGGAACTGGAGGGAGAGACAGCGAGGCTAGCCTCCGTTCATGCTGTGCCTGTTAGTGAGCCGTCCTCACCAGCTGTGGCGTCCAGCACTTTTGACATAAGTAGGCAGATTGCCTTAGTCCCTTTGTTCCGAGAGTCAGAGGTTGACTCATATTTTTGTGTTTTTGAACGAATAGCTGTCGCTTTGAAATGGCCTGAAGAGGTATGGTGCCTATTACTTCAGTGTAAACTGACTGGTAAAGCCCAAGAGGTTTTGTCAGCGCTACCTCTTGAAGACAGTCTGAATTATGAGGTGGTCAAAGCTACTGTTCTTCGCGCCTATGAGCTTGTGCCTGAGGCATACCGACAGAGATTTAGGTCTCATAGAAAGTCTGCTGGTAAAACTTATGTGGAATTTGCTAGAGATAAGGGAAATCTGTTTGATAAATGGCATGCTGCTAGTAAGGTAACTGATTTCAACTCTCTCCGGGAGTTAATCTTGTTGGAAGAGTTTAAAAATTGCTTACCCGAACGCATTGTAGTGTACCTAAATGAACAGAAAGTATCCTCTTTGTCAGAAGCGTCTGTGTTGGCAGACGAGTTTGTGTTGACGCACAAGAGCGTGTTTTCGGCTCATACTGAGAGTAGAGCCACTGAATTGCCTACTTTTAGCCCTACTCGGCAGGGTAGTACATCAATCACGCCAGAAAAATGAGCGTCCCTGTTTCTATTGTCATAAGGTGGGACACATGATTAATGATTGCTTCCTGCTAAAACGTAAACAAGGGATGCCTCTCCGTGCCAAGCCGCCAACAGGTGTTGGGCTAATTCGTACGGTTGTGAGGTCTGAAACGAAACAGGTGCCTCAGGGTAAAGGTGGTTTGAAAGTTCCAGTCCACGACCGCAGTTATGAACCGTTCATTTTCGATGGGTTTGTGTCCCTAACGAATGATGAAGCGTCTCAGCGTCCGGTTAAAATCCTTAGAGATACTGGTGCGGCGCAGTCGTTTATATTGTCTGATGTGTTGCCCTTATCCGACGATACATACTGTGGTTCCAGTGTGTTAGTTCAGGGTATTGAAATGGGTTTTGTCCCAGTGCCATTGCACTTTGTGAATGTACACTCTGGGTTAATCAGTGGCATATTCAGAGTGGGGGTACGTCCTATGTTACCAGTAAAAGGTGTGACCTTTATAATGGGTAACGATATTGCCGGAGGAAAGGTAGTACCCGTATTGAAAGTAATGGATAAAAGTGACCACTCTCTCTCCAATGAGCTGGCACAGAATTATCCACATGTGTTCCCCGCTTGTGCTGTCACTTGTGCTCAGGCACAACAAATGGGTGACGTGATAGATTTGTCGAACACTGTTTTGTTCAAAGAGTTTGATCAAGAGGATGGGTTGTGTGCTACCTCTGGGAAGCTGTTGCCCTCTGACAAACAGCCCAGGGAAGAATTGAAGGATAGTGCACTTATTGCTGAGGCAATACAGTTACCAGTCACTCGTGAGCAGCTGATTGCTAACCAGAAGGTTGACAAGAGGCTTGCTAAATGTTTTTCTAGTGTTGTCTCATTGGATGAGGTAAAGAAGAAGAACGTGGCTTACTTCATTGATGGTAATCTCCTCATGCGTAAATGGACATCCCATGTTGACGCGGACGGAGATTGGAATGCTGTTTACCAAATAGTGGTTCCTACAGCCTTTCGACAAAATGTGCTATCCCTTGCTCATGATCACCAGTGGTCCGGTCATTTAGGAATCACCAAGACTTATGATCGGGTCCTTCGACATTTCTTTTGGCCAGGTTTAAAACAAGATGTGGCTCGGTTCTGTCGAACATGCCACACATGTCAGATAACAGGAAAACCAAATCAGGTTATTCCTCCTGCTCCTCTTTGTCCAATACCTGTTATAGGTGAACCATTTGAACATGTGGTGGTTGATTGTGTTGGACCGTTACCTAAGACAAAATCAGGTAACCAGTTTCTATTAACGATTATGTGTATGGCAACGAGATACCCCGAAGCCATTCCTCTGCGAAGGATTACTGCTCCGGTGGTGAGTAAAGCCTTAATTAAATTCTTCTCGACATTCGGGTTACCTAAGGTGGTACAAACTGATCAAGGTACCAATTTCCTATCAAAGCTCTTTAAGCAGGTGTTAAAATCCTTGTCAGTTAAGCACCGTGTGTCAAGCGCCTATCACCCAGAGTCACAGGGTGCTCTGGAACGTTGGCATCAGACACTGAAGTCTATGCTCCGTAAATATTGTTTGGAATCTGAGAAAGATTGGGATGAGGGAGTTCCTCTAGTTTTGTTTGCTGCTCGTGAAACTGTACAGGAGTCGCAAGGGTTCAGCCCAGCTGAACTAGTGTTTGGTCACACAGTGAGAGGACCAATGAAAGTCCTTAAAGAACAGTTTTTGTCCCAAGAGTTGTGTACTGGAGATGAGAATGTGTTGGACTACGTTAGTCGCTTTCGTGAGCGCCTACACCAAGCATGTGCTCTCGCAAAGGAAGCTCTGTCTTCCTCACAGAGGAGTATGAAAAGACACTATGATACAGGCTGTTTCTCGTCCACTACAGCCAGGTGACCAAGTTCTTGTGTTATTGCCTGTTCCAGGATCTTCACTGTCAGCTCGTTTCTCAGGTCCTTATTTAATTGAAAAGAAATTAAGTGAAACTGATTATGTGCTTCGAACTCCTGATAGGAAACGCCAATCTCGTGTGTGCCACATTAACATGTTGAAAGCATACCAAACCCGACCCATCACCCAGGTAGATAGTTCAGACACAGCGGTAGGTACTGCTGTCTCATCTGTTTCTGCTGCCATGATAGTGGGCTGTCCTGTTAATGATGTTGATGGAGATGGATTAGAGTTGCGCAATACTCAGCAGCAGTGCGTTAGATTGCCCAACTCAGAAATGCTACTGTCTCTCCAGTCAAGTCTGGTTCATTTAACGGATGGACAGGCAGATGATATTGTGAGGCTACTACACGGTTTTCCATGTCTCTTTAATGACGTTCCTACTCGCACAAACGTGTTGGAACATGACATTAATGTTGGAAATGCTGACCCTATCAAGCAACACCCATATCGTGTCAATGCTTCTAAGAGGAAGATAATGAAGGATGAGGTTAAATATTTGTTGGAGAATGACCTGGCTACGCCAAGTTCAAGCCCTTGGAGTTCTCCTTGTATTCTGGTTCCTAAACCTGATGGTACGTCCAGGTTATGTACGGATTATCGAAAGGTAAATTCTGTCACAATGCCAGATTCGTTTCCGTTACCCAGGCTGGACGATTGTATCGACACTGTTGGTGCTGCTACTTATGTAACTAAGTTAGATCTTTTAAAAGGTTACTGGCAGGTTCCGTTAACCTCACGTGCTTCTGAGATTTCTGCATTTGTGACCCCAGACAACTTTCTACAGTACTCAGTTATGGCTTTTGGGATGCGGAATGCACCAGCCACTTTCCAGCGCCTGGTTAACTCAGTGTTAGCTGACGTTCCCAATTGTAGTGCCTACCTTGATGATCTAGTGATTTATTCGTCTGAATGGTCAGATCATGTTAACACTCTAAGGGAAGTATGTGAACGTTTGGCAGCTGCTTCTCTAACCCTAAACTTGGCAAAGTGCGAGTTTGGGAAGGCCACTGTTACCTATCTTGGCAAAAAGGTCGGACATGGACAGGTGCGCCCTGTTGATGCCCAGGTTTTGGCTATAAATGCATTCCCCGCACCTACCACCAGACGAGAGCTACGCCGCTTTTTAGGGATGGTTGGCTACTACCGTAGTTTCTGTAAAAATTTCTCTGCGGTAGCGGCTCCATTGACCGATTTGCTCAGTCCGGCTAGATCGTTTGTATGGTCTCCTGATTGTCAGGTAGCTTTTGATACCGCTTAAAGCACTCTTATGTACTACCCTGTACTTGCTGCTCCGGATTTTGAGCGACCATTTAAACTTGAGGTAGATGCTAGTGCCAGAGGTGCTGGTGCTGTTCTACTGCAGCAGGACAAGAGTGGAGTGGACCATCCTGTTTGTTATTTTTCTCGTAAGTTTAACAAATGTCAGGCTAATTATGCAACCATTGAACAAGAAGCTCTAGCTTTGTTGTTAGCTCTACAATACTTTGAGGTATATATTGGTTCCAGTGTCCTACCGGTGATTGTATATACTGATCATAACCCGTTAGTGTTTCTCCACCGTATGTACAATCAAAACCAGCGCCTTATGCGTTGGGCACTTATTGTGCAGAATTATAATTTGGAGATCCGCCACAAAAAGGGTTCTGAAAATGTATTGGCAGATGCTTTGTCTCGTGTTTAAAAAAAAAAAAAAAAAAGAATGATTTCTTGTTGAACTTGTTGGTATTCATTGTAAATACTTTGGTCGCAATCCTTTATAGGTTTGCTCTTTTAAGGGTGGGAGTGTTACGGATACAGGTATCCTGTGTGTGTGTTTTCTCTCCTTCTGCCCTACTCACAGGTGTCACTCATCAGCCGTCATCAATCCCCCAATCGGTCCCAATCAGAAGACACACCTGCTCCTTTTCCCTTACCCAATCACATCCCCTTTCCCTTGGTTTAAAACCCCAGTCAGTTATCTCTCTCTCGCTAGCTTGTTTTTGGTATGTAGCACTCTTGGTTAGTAACTGACTTTTGTGTATGCATTGCTCTCTATTGTTGTTTAGTAGCTGGCTTGTTTTGTAGCTACAGAGCTTTAGCTCGGTGTAGTATCTGGGTGAAGCCTAGTTGATGTTGGTTTGGTTGTGTGCGCTATCGCTTTTGTGTAGGTGCCAACATCTCACATTAACTGTGAGTGTGTACTGTGGTGTTATATTGCTGTGTGTTTGTTGGTGGAAAAGGGGATAACCAGACAAGTCGCCCTTGGGCATACATTACCCGTAGGAAACCCTGTGTTAAATACATTAGTTAGAACTGGGCGGACCACCCATTGTATTTACTTAGTTAGTTAGCTAGCTGTTAGTGATTCAGGTAGATTAGCTTAGGGGTTTTTGAATATATATTATTTCTTTCCTTGGGTCCGGCTCAGCCCCTTTTCCCCACACCTCTTTACCGTGTGTTTAAAATAAACCTTTTGTGTTTGACAGTAGATTTAAGTTGTCTGTGTTTTTGTTCTCACTGTTCCTTTTCACCATAGTAATTTGCACAAGATATGTTGCGGGTCTCTATTCCATTCCCTCTAGACCGGTAAAAGGGATTCGTAACAATAATGAATAAGATTACATGGAGAGGAGGGACCTGATCCTAGATCATAATGAATCAGATTTCATGGAGAGGGGGGACCTGATCCTAGATCATAATGAATCAGATTACATGGAGATGGGTACCTGATCATAGATCATAATGAATCAGATTACATGGAGAGGAGGGACCTGATCCTAGATCATAATGAATAAGATTACATGGAGAGGAGGGACCTGATCCTAGATCATGATGAATCAGATTTCATGGAGAGGGGGGACCTGATCCTAGATCATAATGAATCAGATTACATGGAGAGGGGGGACCTGATCCTAGCTCATAATGAATCAGATTACATGGAGAGGAGGGACCTGATCCTAGATCATAATGAATCAGATTACATGGATAGGGGGGACCTGATCCTAGATCATAATGAATCAGATTACATCAGATTACATTACAAGTCTAGTTACAGCAGGTGTTTACTGCCATCTAGTGGAAGATACCAATAAAACACTTTATTATCAGGTTGGGGAGGCGGCTGATTGAAACAGAAAGTAAAGTTGTTATTTTGTTCAGGATCCATTTTGAGACGACAGAGCAGAAAACACTATATGTAGAGAACTGAAAAATAAAGTAGGTATTTCTGAACAATAATCTATTCTAATGGACAGAGTAAGAGAGTGAATACCTGGAATGAGATATTACTAGTTAGAAGAACTGCTACTTGAGCTGAGTTGCTGACAGACAGCAGTTTTCTAAGTGGAAACCAATCAGTAGGTCTACATGTTATCAGTAAAACGTCTGGTAAAGATGCTGGAGGAGCTTTTCAATTATATGGGTTTATGTTTATCTCAGGGTTCCTCAATCCTTTTGTTCTTACCAGAACTTACACACCTAATTCAACTAATCATCTAATATTTTAAGACAGTTTAATATTTGAGGCATACAAATGAACATTCTCAAATTAAAACCTTTTGGGTTTGTAGGCCTGTTTACAATTATTTTGGAGGAAAAAAACACAGCTAACCTTGGTTTTGAGTAAATTATATGTTTATCAAAAATAATGTAAGAGAGATGTCTTGAAGAAACGCGTCTGGGTTTAGAACTCTGTGTCTCAGTGCGACAGTGGGAAGTTCGTTTTGCATGGCCCGGTGCTACAGGTGACTGGACATTTATTTATGGACCAATGGAATGGTCTAAAATGAGCAAACTCCCCTCACCCAGGGAGCCGGGCAACGCAAAACGACTTCACCCAGTGACCGTTACTTTATTTCCTGATGTGAAATTGAAAGTAACTTTGTAGCCGACGCAGTTACAGAATGTCTGTTGAAACTGAGGCTCATATGTCTCTAGAGCGGTAGAACAGTGGTGGGAAAAGTACTGCATTCTCATACTGGAGTAAAAGTAAAGATACATTAATAGAAAATGACTCAAGTAAAAGTGAAAGTCACCCAGTGAAATACTACTTCAGTAAAAGTCAAAAAGTATTTGGTTTCAAATATAATTAAGTATCAAAAGTAAATGTAATTGCTAAAATATAATTAAGTATCAAAAGTAAAAGTAATAATTAAAAATTGCTTATATTAAGCAAACAAGACAGCACAATGTTCTTGTTAATTTAATTGATGGATAGCCAGGTTCACACTCCAACACTCAGACATAGTGAGTGAGCCAGATAAGATGCAGTAGGGATGACCAGGGATGTTCTCTGTTTAGTGAGTCTGCCAACAACAAACAGTGACTTATTATTATTGACAGTTACCATGGAGATGAAATGTCACAACTACATGTTCATGTGATTGCATTAAATCACCTGACTGTTTCGATATGTCTGTTAGTAAATGTTTTATTTCTAAGAGATAATGAATAAATGAGAACAATTGACATTCAATAATTGTTGTCACCGTGTTAACCACAACCAACATGTTGGATCTCTGTTTAGGGTCAGTGCTCTAAAATGAGTCTCTCTGGGGAGAGAGAGGAGGGGGCCCTGTCTCTAAAAGGAGTCTCTCTGGGGAGAGAGAGGAGGGGCCCTGCCTCTAAAAGGAGTCTCTCTGGGGAGAGAGAGGAGGGGGGCCCTGCCTCTAAAATGCATCTCTCTGGGGAGAGAGAGGAGGGGGGCCCTGCCTCTAAAAGGAGTCTCTCTGGGGAGAGAGGGGAGGGGGGCCCTGCCTCTAAAAGGAGTCTCTCTGGGGAGAGAGAGGAGGGGGGCCCTGCCTCTAAAAGGAGTCTCTCTGGGGAGAGAGAGGAGGGGGGCCCTGCCTCTAAAAGGAGTCTCGCTGGGAAGAGAGAGGAGGGGGGCCCTGCCTCTAAAATGCTTCTCTCTGGAGAGAGAGAGGAGGGGGGCCCTGCCTCTGAAATGTATCTCTCTGGGGGACATGACACCAAAGCTAAGAGGTAAGATGACAGTTTTATGAAGAATTCTCAATCCGGGGTCTGTGGAGGTACTGCAGGGGTTCTCAATCCGGGGTCTGTGGAGGTACTGCAGGGGTTCCACGGCACCCTGACTGTACTCGTTGCAATGTAAGACATTTGATAGAATTTTCACGACACGACCACTTTGCCTTCTCTAATTATTGACTAATATAATGGAATGCATATATTTTATTAACAACGTGATGTTGTGCTCCAAAGGAGAACTTGAAATAACATGATGTAGATAATTAAATAATCAAAAGAACAACGTGTTTATTATACACTCTTAGAAAAGAAGGTTCCTTATAGAACCAAAAAGGCTTCTATCACTTCCTTAATATATGGAACCACTAAAAGTTATATATATATTTGGGTTCAGTGAAGAAGAACCTCTAGAGTTCTGATCAACGAAAGGTGAATGTTTTGAGGATGTGAAACCAGCAGCCCTCCAGCGGTCAGATCAAGTCCGCCTGTATTTTCCAACGCCCGGCCCGGGATTCGAACCAGCCACAGCTCCAACTCCTTAGCAGCTGGGCGAAAACCTGAGTTTCTCTTCAGAAATAAGCATGAGTTAATCTGCCAAATTGAAGACAAAATGCTATGCAGACATACATGGTATCACTTGTTATACATAATTCTTATACATAAATCATTGCCAAAAGCACAAGACATACTGTTGCATGTAGGTCTATATTATTTATGGATTGATCATATAGAAATATAAAAACATTATTTTTAACTACTGCAAAGCATTTACATGTGGCTCAGGAACCACTGACTCTCTGCATTATTCTATAGTATTATCAAGACACCTGCTGTTAACTCTTAACTACTTAGGACAGCTCACAAGGTGTCCTAAATATCTGCCGACTAGGTGAGACTAGAGACTTCATGCATAGCTTTCATTTATACCCATAAGTGTAAAATGTCTTTATTCTCAGCACTTATACGACCAATTCTCTACTCTGAAACGCTTTGTGGATATGGGCCCAGATCTCAACATATTGTTATAAAAAACGTAGAATGTTTTTTTAACATAATAATAATAAATGAATATTACTAATGTAACCCACTGTAAAGACTGGGTTTAGTTGATTGTGTTGCACTGCTCATGTCCGCGTTCTGGAACTGTCCGCGTCCCCGTACAGAACTGTCCGCGTCCCCGTACAGAACTGTCCGCGTCCCGCACAGAACTGTCCTCGTCCCCGCACAGAACTGTCCGCGTCCCGTGCAGAACTGTCCGCGTCCCCGTACAGAACTGTCCGCGTCCCGCACAGAACTGTCCTCGTCCCCGTACAGAAGTGTCCGCGTCCTCGTACAGAACTGTCCGCGTCCACGTACAGAACTGTCCGCGTCCCCGTACGGTGTGGATATTGTCGATTCTGGCGCAGAGCGGGCTGAGGTGATCTTGGGGAATAACTAAGGAGTTTGTTAAAGTGTTGAGACGCAGAAGTTGATTGTTTCTTGTTCAGTTTTCTTTGCTTAATAGTCAGGGACAGTATGAGTGTAGCCAGATCCTTTTCACTATAACCTCTTTTGTCAATTTTCATAGTCCTAAAACAACATTCCCACTTTGTGCGTGTGTGCGTGTGTGTGTGTGTGTGTGTGTTTTTGTGTGTGTGCAGTCCCTGGTTTTATTAACTAACCAGTCCCTGGTTTATTATTTTATTAACCTCTAACCCTACATATAACCTATTATATCCTTAACCCCTAACCCTACATATAACCTATTATATCCTTAACCCCTAACCCTACATATAACCTATTTTATCCTTAACCCCTAACCCTACATATAACCTATTATATCCTTAACCCCTAACCCTACATATAACCTATTATATCCTTAACCCCTAACCCTACATATAACCTATTATATCCTTAACCCCTAACCCTACATATAACCTATTATATCCTTAACCCTAACCCTACATATAACCTATTATATCCCTAACCCCTAACCCTACATATAACCTATTTTATCCTTAACCCCTAACCCTACATATAACCTATTATATCCTTAACCCCTAACCCTAATTCTTGGTCCCTAAACCATTTTTATTGCAAGGCAGAACACTTGATCAACAAGACACATTAGTTATATTTTTCAAATGTGGTTTGAACTGGTTGACCTAGTAACCTCTATGTGAAATACCAGCAATTGGCGTGGGATAGATGGCGTGGGATAATTACTAAATATTTCCAATAGACGGCAGCATAAGACCACAAAGCATCAGTTATAGGCTACAAGCAGCAATATGATGGACATAAAATAGCATGCAACCACAGACTATATGTCTCATGATTTACTAAATGGTCACTCATTACTTTAGTTAGCTATATATCTCCTATTAGGGCTGTGTTGCTTTTGGGAGAGCAACATAAATAGTGACTATAGCAGGTATTGAACCCTGGGTAAATAATCACTAGTCAGAACTCTCAACCTTAGTATACATGCATTATAAAACATAATCTTAATATCTGATATTGCGAGTAAACAACCTCGGAATAGAAAAGACAAGAGTGCGTCTTCCAGCCCGCCAATAAATTACATCATTCAACCCTCCAGGTTAGTAAATTTACCTCAACATGCCCCTGGAGAAGGCAGAGTGATGACACCAGCTGTTTAACGGGGCTGAGTTGACTACTAGAGAGAGAAGGCAGAGTGACGACACCAGCTTTTTAACAGGGCTGAGTTGACTACTAGTGAGAGAAGGCAGAGTGACGACACCAGCTTTTTAACGGGGCTGAGTTGACCACTAGAGAGAGAGGGCAGAGTGACGACACCAGCTTTTTAACGGGGCTGAGTTGACTACTAGAGAGAGAAGGCAGAGTGACGACACCAGCTTTTTAACGGGGCTGAGTTGACAACTAGAGAGAAGGCAGAGTGACAACACCAGCTTTTTAACGGGGCTGAGTTGACTACTAGAGAGAGAAGGCAGAGTGACGACACCAGCTTTTTAACAGGGCTGGAGTTGACTACTAGAGAGAGAAGGCAGAGTGATGACACCAGCTTTTTAACGGGGCTGGAGTTGACTACTAGAGAGAGAAGGCAGAGTGACGACACCAGCTTTTTAACGGGGCTGGAGTTGACTACTAGAGAGAGAAGGCAGAGTGACGACACCAGCTTTTTAACAGGGCTGAGTTGACTACTAGAGAGAGAAGGCAGAGTGATGACACCAGCTTTTTAACGGGGCTGAGTTGACTACTAGAGAGAGATGGCAGAGTGATGACACCAGCTTTTTAACAGGGCTGAGTTGACCACTAGAGAGAGAAGGCAGAGTGACGACACCAGCTTTTTAACAGGGCTGAGTTGACTACTAGAGAGAGAAGGCAGATTGATGACACCAGCTTTTTAACGGGGCTGAGTTGACTACTAGAGAGAAGGCAGAGTGACGACAGCAGCTTTTTAACAGGGCTGAGTTGACTACTAGAGAGAGAAGGCAGAGTGATGACACCAGCTTTTTAACAGGGCTGAGTTGACTACTAGTGAGAGAAGGCAGAGTGACGACACCAGCTTTTTAACGGGGCTGAGTTGACTACTAGAGAGAGAGGGCAGAGTGATGACACCGGCTTTTTAACAGGGCTGAGTTGACTACTAGAGAGAGAAGGCAGAGCGGGTCGGGGCTGGTTGATGAATTTGACAATGAATGTACTATGAAACTACGTTTTTCTCCACCAGAGGTGACTAAATTAGTGTTCAGGCTTATTGATCATCGTTATATTAATGAAGTATCATTTCCAAACATGAGCATAGAAACAGGTGATAATAAACATGAATCATCATTATATTACTTCACAGTAATGTGTTAAATGCTTTTTCAGTCCTTCCTCTTGCGTTAGCAGTGTGGAAAGGGACAGGAAGAAGCCACACAGGATTTTTCCTGTGAGGGGGAGTGGTGGTGTATCCAGGGAGAAACTCAATGAATCTATTGAAATGTCATTTGTGGTCTTATGCTGCCGTCTATTGGAATTATGTAGGAACTGCAGTAGTATTCAGTAATGTGTAATTACTAAAGTAGGAATTACTATTACATGTTCTAGTTCATTTTAGTTCATTCTCCCTTGTAAGAGCATTAATATATTCTTTAAACATAATTTACCAACATTTCTTAAAATGGATATATAATTTATATATCTAGACATATACATATGTGTTTTGGATTGAAACTCTTCTTATGTTTCTCCATCTGAGCTCAGAGTAGATGAGAGATGTAACGTTTGTCTCTGTTGTGTTGAAGCCCAATCAAGCAGGAGAGACCAGAATCCCCTGTACCCAGCTGTGTGTCCATGAAGAGTGACTGGTCTATGGAGCCTCCTTTAAACTTTAGAGAGGGAGATTTTTCTACTGAACTAAGGTAAGAAGAACTCATGGGTCATGGTCAGTGAGTTAAACAACACTGTCTCTAGTCATTTCTCCTCTCCCATTTTCCCATTTATTTTGCTTGTTTTCATAACCCATAGGCTAATCCTTTTGTCCATTTTCATAGTCCTTAAACAATATTAAACAAACACAACATTCCCTCCCTGTGTGTGTGTGTGTGTGTGTGTGTGTGTGTGTGTGTGTGTGTGTGTGTGTGTGTGTGTGTGTGTGTGTGTGTGTGTGTGTGTGTGTGTGTGTGTGTGTGTGTGTGTGTGTGTGTGTGTGTGTGTGTGTGTGTGTACTCCCTGGATGAGGAGATGTAATCTCATGTTTTGTCCACAGAAACGAACAGGAGAGATCAGAGTCAGAGATTCTCAGTGGTCAGTCTTCCCAGAGTCATCAAACAGACCTGGCCTCCATATTCAGTGTATGTGGTCCTGTTATGTACATTTGTTTTTGTTTACCTCAAGACAAGTTGATCTGTCAATCATTCATTAATGTGTTCATGAGAAAGCAATTATTCTCTTGCTTAACTTATTTACTTGATTTATTTCAGTTGCTTGAAGAGAATATTATGACATTTGTGAAGAACGAGCTGAAGATGTTCAAGAGGATTCTTAGTCCAGAACTCCCACAAGGCTTTGAGAGTCAGAAGCAGGATAAGGAAGTGGTGGATGCTGAAGATGAGAAGCAGGAGAGCAGTGCCAGAGAGGGCTCTGAAGATCACACTGCACGTCCTGAGGAAAATGAACCAGAAGGAGCTTGCTGACACACTGGAGAAATGTAAGATCTGTCTGCCTCATGTTGAATGCTGTTTTATAACATTTTAAAGTTGTAGCTAAAGTACAGCTAAAGTAGCTGTGTAACTCAATGATATTGTAGCAGCCTTAACACAACACCTAGTGACCTCATCAAGTAGCAGCAGGGATGTGTTGTGGTGATTAATTTAGAGAGAGAGAGAGAGAGAGAGAGAGAGAGAGAGAGAGAGAGAGAGAGAGAGAGAGAGAGAGAGAGAGAGAGAGAGAGACAACATTAATAATACCATCAATAATACCAATAATAATATAATCAGTCAAACCAGTCTGTAATGCATTATGAAAACATTTACACATTTATACAGTCAGTTAAGATAATAAATGATTATAATTTAAAACGTTATAACAGTCCTACAATACTGTAGACATTAAATCAGACGTAATATTAATATCCTCTGTGTTATTTCTAGATTCAGATGAGCTTGCTGTGATTTGCCAACGTGAACTCAAATCTAATCTAAAGAAGAAGTTTCAAAATGTATTTGAGGATCGCTAAACAAGGAAACCCAACACTTCTCAATAAGATCTACACAGAGCTCTACATCACAGAGGGTGGAACAGGAGAGGTCAATAATGAACATGAGCTGAGACAGATTGAGACAACAACCAGGAAACAAGCAAGACCAGAGACGGCAGTCAAATGTAACGACATCTTCAAACCCTTAACTGGACAAGACAAACTTATCAGAACTGTACTGACAAAGGAGTCGCTGGCATTGGAAAAACAGTCTCTGTGCAGAAGTTCATTCTAGACTGGGCTGAAGGAAAAGCAAATCAGGATGTCCAATTTGTATTTTCATTCCCTTTTCGGGAGCTGAATTTGATGAAAGAGGACAAACACACTTTCATTGAACTTCTCAATCACTTCTCAATGGAAACCAAACAATCAGGAATCTCCATCTACAACAAGTACAAAGTTCTGTTAATCTTTGATGGTCTGGACGAGTGCCGACTGCCCCTAGACTTCCAGAAGAACAAGATCTGTTGTGACGTCACAGAGTCAACCTCAGTGGATGTTCTGCTGACAAATCTCATCAGGGGAAATCTGCTTCCCTCTGCTCTCCTCTGGATAACTACCCGACCTGCAGCAGCCAATAAGATCCCTTCATGGTGTGTTGACCAGGTGACAGAGGTACGAGGGTTCAATGACCCACAGAAGGAGGAGTACTTTAGGAAGAGATTCAGTGATGAGGACCTGGCCAGCAGAATCATCTCACACATAAAGACATCAAGGAGCCTCCACATCATGTGCCACATTCCAGTCTTCTGTTGGATTTCTGCAACAGTCCTTGAACACATGCTGAAACATAAGAGAGAAGAGATGCCCAAGACTTTGACTGAGATGTACACACACCTTGTGGTGTTTCATACCAAACAGAAGAATGAAAAGTATCTTGGGAAAGAAGAGACAGGTCCACACTGGAATAAAGAGAGCATTCTGTCACTGGGAAAACTGGCTTTTCAACAGCTTGTGAATGGGAATCTGATTTTCTATGAAGAAGACCTGAAAGAGTCTGGCATTGATGTCAGTGAAGCCTCAGTGTACTCAGGATTGTGCACACAGCTCTTTAAAGAGGAATGTGGATTGTACCAGGACATTGTGTACTGCTTTGTTCATCTGAGCATTCAGGAGTTTCTGGCTGCTGTATATGTGTTCCTCTCATTCATCAACAACAATGAGAATCTAATGGACAAACTGCAAACAAAATACGAGCCTGAAGTTACTTTCTACAAGAGTGCTGTGGATAAAGCCTTACAAAGTGAGACAGGAAACCTGGACCTTTTCCTCCGCTTCCTTCTGGGCCTCTCACTGGAGTCCAATCAGAAGTACTTACGAGGTCTACTGACAATTACAAGAAGCAGCTCACAGAGCCATGAAGAAACAGTCAAGTACATCAAGGAGAAGATCAGGGAGAATCCCTCTCCAGAGAGGAGCATCAATCTGTTCCACTGTCTGAATGAACTGAATGACCATTCTCTAGTGGAGGAGATCCAAAGCTTCCTGAGCTCAGGAAGTCTCTCAAAACCCAACCTGTCACCTGCACAGTGGTCAGCTCTGGTCTTTGTGTTGCTGACTTCAGAAAAGGAGCTGGATGTGTTTGACCTGAAGAAATACTCCAGATCAGAGGAAGGTCTTCTGAGGCTGCTGCCAGTGGTCAAAGCCTCCAGAGCTGCTCTGTGAGTAAATAAAATGACATTTAAGAACTAATATATGTATTATAATATGTATATAATATTATATTGAAAAACATATTGAATAAATGTATTGATGTTTACATTAGTATAACATTATGAGCATACAATTCTAGGAGACAGAAGGTGAATCTATATGTTGTTTGGGGAGAATAAACCAAATTCATCTGCCATTGTCCTTCTACACTACTCGTTAAATCAACAATGTGTTTGTGAAGTCATGATGATCTCTTTGTCAGGCTGTCAGGCTGTGGAGTCACAGAGGAAGGCTGTGCTTCTCTGGTCTCAGCTCTGGAGTCAAACCCCTCACACCTGAGAGAGCTGGATCTGAGTAACAATGACCTGAAGGATTCAGGAGTGAAGCTGCTCTCTGCTGGACTGGGGAATCCCCACTGTAAACTGGAGACTCTGAGGTCAGTATTCCTGTAGTTGGTCAACAAGTGATAACTGTTCACCAGATCAACATGTGTTTACCAGGCACACATAGTCCACACCATATGTGTTTGGACAGTGAAGCTTACAGTTTTACATTTGGTGCTATGCTCCAGCATTTTGGATTTGAGATAGAATGTTTCGTATTAGGTGACAGTGTCACCTTTTATTTGAGAGTATTCATATCTGTTTTACCATTTAGAAATGAAAGCATTTTATGTATGTACAGTGGCTTGCAAAAGTATTCACCCCCCTTGCCATTTTTCCTATTTGGTGCCTTACAACATGGAATCAAAATAGATTTTTGGGGGGTTTGTATCATTTGATTTACACAACATGCCTACCGCTTTGAAGATGCAAAATATTTTTGTGGGTGAAACAAACAAGAAATAAGAAAAAAAGAGATCTTGAACGTGCATAACTATTCACCCCCCAAAGTCAATACTTTGTTGAGCCACCTTTTGCAGCAATTACAGCTGCAAGTCTCTTGGGGTATGTCTCTATAAGCTTGGCACATCTAGCCACTGGGACTTTTGCCCATTTTTCAAGGCAAAACTGCTCCAGCTCCTTCACGTTGGATGGGTTCCGCTGGTGTTCAGCAATCTTTAAGTCATTCCACAGATTCTCAAATGGATTGAGGTCTGTGCTTTGACTTGACCATTACAAGACATTTATATTTTTCCCCTTAAACCACTCAAGTGTTGCTTTAGCAGCCTCAAATCTCTGGAAGACAGAAACAGGTGTGTTCCCTGTATTTAGCGCCATCCATCATTCCTTCAATTCTGACCAGTTTCCCAGTCCCTGCCCGATGAATAACAAACCCACAGCATGATGCTGCCACCACCATGCTTCACTGTGGGGATGGGGTTCTCGGGGTGATGAGAGGTGTTGGGTTTGCGCCAGATATAGCGTTTTCCTTGATGGCCAAAAAGCAACATTTTTGTCTCATCTGACCAGAGTACCTTCTTTGATATGTTTGGGGAGTCTCCCACATGCCTTTTGGTGAACACCAAACGTGTTTGCTTATTTTTTTCTTTAAGCAATGTTTTTTTTCTGGACACTCTTCCGTAAAGCCCAGCTTTGTGTAGTGTACGGCTTCAAGAGGTCCTATGGACAGATTCTACAATCTCCGCTGTGGAGCTTTGCAGCTCCTTCAGGGTTATCTTTGGTCTCTTTGTTGCCTTTCTGATTAATGCCCTCCTTGCCTGGTATGTGAGTTTTGGTGGGCAGCCCTCTCTTGGCAGGTTTGTTGTAGTGCCATATTCTTTCACTTTTTTAATAATGGATTTAATGGTGCTCCGTGGGATGTTCAAAGTTTCAGATATTTTTTTATAACCCAACCCTGATCTGTACTTCTCCACAACTTTGTCTCTGACCTGTTTGGAGAGCTCCTTGGTTTTCATAGTGACACTTGCTTTGTGGTGCCCCTTGCTTGGTGGTGCCCCTTGATTGGTGGTGCCCCTTGCTTGGTGGTGCCCCTTGCTTGGTGGCGCCCCTTGCTTGGTGGTGCCCCTTGCTTAGTGGTGTTGCAGACTCTGGGGCCGTTCAGAACAGGTTTATATATACTGAGATAATGTGACACTTAGATTGCAGACAGGTGGACTTTAACTAATTATGTGACTTCTGAAGGTAATTGGTTGCACCAGATCTTATTTAGGGGCTTCATAGCAAAGGGGGTGAATACATATGCACACACCACTTTTCAGTTTTTGATAGTATTTGTTATTTTGTTTGAGATACTTTTTTTTCATTTCACTTCACCAATTTGGACTATTTTGTTTATGTCCACTACATGAAATCCAAATTAAAATCAATTTAAATTACAGGTTGTAATGAAACAAAATAGGAAAAACGCCAAGCGGGATGAATACTTTTGCAAGGCACTGTAGTTCTCCCATTTGAAGAAGTCTTCATTATTTGGACAAATTCACTTATATTGTATTAAAGTTATAAGTTTAGTATTTGGTCCCATATTCCATGCCTGCAGTGAATACATCAAGCTTGTGATTCTACTAACTTGTTGAATTCATTTGCAGTTTGTCTTGGTTGTGCTTTGGATTAAGTTTTTCCTAATAGAAACTGAATGGTGAATAATGTCCTGTCATTTTGGAGTCACTTCACTTGTATTGTCAGTAAGAATAGAATATGTTTCTGAACACTTCTACATTCATGTGGATTCTACCATGATTATGAATAATAATAAATGAATCATCAATGATGATGAATGAGAAAGTTACAGAGGCACAAAGATCAGACCCCCTCTGTTATTGGTAATGGTGAGAGGTTAGCATGTTTTGTTGTATCCTCTGTTATTGGTAATGGTGAGAGGTTAGCATGTTTTGTTGTAGCCTCTGTTATTGGTAATGGTGAGAGGTTGGCATGTTTTGTTGTAGCCTCTGTTATTGGTAATGGTGAGAGGTTAGCATGTTTTGTTGTAGCCTCTGTTATTGGTAAAGGTGAGAGGTTAGCATGTTTTGTTGTAGCCTCTTTTATTGGTAATGGTGAGAGGTTAGCATGTTTTGTTGTAGCCTCTGTTATTGGTAATGGTGAGAGGTTAGCATGTTTTGTTGTAGCCTCTGTTATTGGTAATGGTGAGAGGTTAGCATGTTTTGTTGTAGCCTCTGTTATTGGTAATGGTGAGAGGTTAGCATGTTTTGTTGTATCCTCTGTTATTGGTAATGGTGAGAGGTTAGCATGTTTTGTTGTAGTCTCTGTTATTGGTAATGGTGAGAGGTTAGCATGTTTTGTTGTAGCCTCTTTTATTGGTAATGGTGAGAGGTTAGCATGTTTTGTTGTAGCCTCTGTTATTGGTAATGGTGAGAGGTTAGCATGTTTTGTTGTAGCCTCTGTTATTGGTAATGGTGAGAGGTTAGCATGTTTTGTTGTAGCCTCTGTTATTGGTAATGGTGAGAGGTTAGCATGTTTTGTTGTAGCCTCTGTTATTGGTAATGTTGAGAGGTTAGCATGTTTTGTTGTAGCCTCTGTTATTAGTAATGGTGAGAGGTTAGCATGTTTTGTTGTAGCCTCTGTTATTGGTAATGGTGAGAGGTTAGTATGTTTTGTTGTAGCCTCTGTTATTAGTAATGGTGAGAGGTTAGCATGTTTTGTTGTAGCCTCTGTTATTGGTAATGGTGAGAGGTTAGCATGTTTTGTTGTAGCCTCTGTTATTGGTAATGGTGAGAGGTTAGCATGTTTTGTTGTAGCCTCTGTTATTGGTAATGGTGAGAGGTTAGCATGTTTTGTTGTAGTCTCTGTTATTGGTAATGGTGAGAGGTTATCATGTTTTGTTGTAGCCTCTGTTATTGGTAAAGGTGAGAGGTTAGCATGTTTTGTTGTAGCCTCTTTTATTGGTAATGGTGAGAGGTTAGCATGTTTTGTTGTAGCCTCTGTTATTGGTAATGGTGAGAGGTTAGCATGTTTTGTTGTAGCCTCTGTTATTGGTAATGGTGAGAGGTTAGCATGTTTTGTTGTAGCCTCTGTTATTGGTAATGGTGAGAGGTTAGCATGTTTTGTTGTATCCTCTGTTATTGGTAATGGTGAGAGGTTAGCATGTTTTGTTGTAGTCTCTGTTATTGGTAATGGTGAGAGGTTAGCATGTTTTGTTGTAGCCTCTTTTATTGGTAATGGTGAGAGGTTAGCATGTTTTGTTGTAGCCTCTGTTATTGGTAATGGTGAGAGGTTAGCATGTTTTGTTGTAGCCTCTGTTATTGGTAATGGTGAGAGGTTAGCATGTTTTGTTGTAGCCTCTGTTATTGGTAATGGTGAGAGGTTAGCATGTTTTGTTGTATCCTCTGTTATTGGTAATGGTGAGAGGTTAGCATGTTTTGTTGTAGCCTCTGTTATTGGTAATGTTGAGAGGTTAGCATGTTTTGTTGTAGCCTCTGTTATTAGTAATGGTGAGAGGTTAGCATGTTTTGTTGTAGCCTCTGTTATTGGTAATGGTGAGAGGTTAGTATGTTTTGTTGTAGCCTCTGTTATTAGTAATGGTGAGAGGTTAGCATGTTTTGTTGTAGCCTCTGTTATTGGTAATGGTGAGAGGTTAGCATGTTTTGTTGTAGCCTCTGTTATTGGTAATGGTGAGAGGTTAGCATGTTTTGTTGTAGCCTCTGTTATTGGTAATGGTGAGAGGTTAGCATGTTTTGTTGTAGCCTCTGTTATTGGTAATGGTGAGAGGTTAGCATGTTTTGTTGTAGTCTCTGTTATTGGTAATGGTGAGAGGTTAGCATGTTTTGTTGTAGCCTCTGTTATTAGTAATGGTGAGAGGTTAGCATGTTTTGTTGTAGCCTCTGTTATTGGTAATGGTGAGAGGTTAGCATGTTTTGTTGTAGCCTCTGTTATTGGTAATGGTGAGAGGTTAGCATGTTTTGTTGTAGCCTCTGTTATTGGTAATGGTGAGAGGTTAGCATGTTTTGTTGTGGCCTCTGTAATTTTCTCACCCATTATTATGCATGATTGATTCATGATTTGTATTAATTTTGGCATCATCAGGATTAATTTAGTCGTGTTTAGAAACATGTTATCTAATCACTTAGACAGAATATTACTCCAGTCATCATCCACCATTCATTTACTATTGGGCAAAACAACCCAAAACACAACCAAAACCAACAGCAAATGCAACTAATGAGGTTGGGACCAAATACTAAACTTTTGACAACTTTAATACACTGTAAGTGAATTGGTCAGAATACCTATGACTTCTTCAAATGAGGGGACTAGATACATAAAGTGCTTTTATTTCTAAACGGTGAAACAGAAATGTATGAAAATACCCTCAAATAAAAGGTGACATTATATACGGTCACCTCATATGAAACATTTGATCTGAAGTCCAAAATGTTGGAGTATAGAGACACATTTAAAATGGTAGCTAATGTATCTGAATATGTTTAAAAATATATACTGCCACTATTTTCACCACCGAAGAATAGCAGTGTGATTTTAATATGATTTGACTCTTTGCAGGCTGTCAGGCTGTCTAGTCACAGAGGAAGGCTGTGCTTCTCTGGTCTCAGCTCTGTGGTCAAACCCCTCACACCTGAGAGAGCTGGACCTGAGCTACAATCACCCAGGAGACTCAGGAGTCAGACTGCTCTCTGCTGGACTGGAGGATCCACACTGCAGACTGGAGAAACTCAAGTATGTAGAGGGTTTATGTCAATGTTCATATCAGACATGTTGGACTTATCAGGCTAGTTAAGACAAACATTCTGACCACCACTTGGACAAAGTTATATGATGACTGTGTGTTTCCAGTGTGTCCTGTGTGTGTGTCCTCTCAAACACAGACTGGACAAACTGGACAAACACAATAGACACACACACACATATACACACACACTGGACACACACGCACTGGACACACTGGAACACACACACACACACTGGACACACACACACATGCAAACACAGGACAATAGTTGTTGTCCAATACCTGGCACAGCAGTTGTTTCACCACAGGACTCTGGGGGTGTTACAGTTAATGAACTGGATATTCTATGTTCATTTACACATTTCAATCACACTTACAAAAGGCTTTATTGATCGTTATATTGAATAACATATTGAATAAATGCATTGATTTTCACATTAGTGTAACATTATTACCATACAGTTCTAGGAGACGGAAGGTGAATCTATATGTTGTTTGAGAGAATAAACCAAATGCATCTGCCATTGTCCTTCTACACTACTGGTTAAATGAACAGTGTGTTTGTGAAGTCATGATGATCTCTATGTCAGGCTGTCAGGCTGTGGAGTCACAGAGGAAGGCTGTGCTTCTCTGGTCTCAGCTCTGGAGTCAAACCCCTCACACCTGAGAGAGCTGGACCTGAGTAACAATGACCTGAAGGATTCAGGAGTGAAGCTGCTCTCTGCTGGACTGGGGAATCCCCACTGTAAACTGGAGACTCTGAGGTCAGTATTCCTGTAGTTGGTCAACAAGTGATAACTGTTCACCAGATCCACATGTGTTTACCAGGCACACATAGTCCACACCATGTGTGTTTGGACAGTGAAGCTTACAGTTTTACATTTGGTGCTATGCTCCAGCATTTTGGATTTGAGATAGAATGTTTCATATTAGGTGACAGTCCAGAATGTCACCTTTTATTTAAAGGTATTTATACATAATAATTTTACCTTTTAGAAATGAAAGCACATTATGTATCTAGTTCTCCCATTTGAAGAAGTCGTAATTATTTGGACAAATTCACCTATATTGTATTAAAGTATTCATATGTATTCTTACTGACAATACAAGTGAAGTGTCTCCAAAATGACAGGACATTATTCACCATTCAGTTTCTATTAGGAAAAACATCATCCAAAACACAACCAAGACAAACTGCAAATGAATTCAACAAGTTTGGGAACAAATACAAAATGTTTGACTACTTTAATACAATTGGTCAGAATACTTTGGACTTCTTCAAATGGGGGGACTGGATACACAAAGTGCTTTCATTTACTATATTAGCTTCACTGTCAAAATAGATATTGTTTGGACTGTGTGTTAAGTTCATGTTTTAAGTATCCCTATATTTCTGTTATTACGGTGCTATCACTCTGTTATTAGTGCGCCTGGGAGTCTCACTGTTGATGGACCTGGCCTGAGTGCCATGGTAACCATGTATTGTGGTAATACGGTTTAGTAAACGTTGTTCAACTGGAACATAGTCGTTGTGTCATTTTGAGTGAACACTGTTTACTCAATACAATCTAAATCTGATACCTCACTGTCTGTCTTTTGACTGATACTGCTTTTTAAACTGGTCTGGTCAGTCTACTCAAATATTTGTACAATAAACAAGCAATACTTAATTACTTAATAATTTGTCATTTCTAATAATGAGACATTCATTTATTAATAGATATGTCAGGTTTCCAATATATATATTTATTTTTTCATTACCTTTATTTAACTAGGTAAGTCAGTTAAGAACAAATTCTTATTTTCAATGACAGCCTATACGGTCACCTGCCATGTGGGTTAACTGTGGGTTAACTGCCATGTTAACTGCCAGTGGGTTAACTGCCATGTTCAGGGGTAGAACGATACAGATTTGTACCTTGTCAGCTCAGGGATTTGAACTTGCAACCTCTCGGTTACTAGTCCAACGCTCTAACCACTAGGCTACCCTAAATATGTTGAACAAATATACCTCAACTCTATTCTCACCACCAAAGAATAGCAGTGTGGTTTTAATATGATTTGACTCTTTGCAGGCTGTCAGGCTGTCTAGTCACAGAGGAAGGCTGTGCTTCTCTGGTCTCAGCTCTGAGGTCAAACCCCTCACACCTGAGAGAGCTGGACCTGAGCTACAATCACCCAGGAGACTCAGGAGTCAGACTGCTCTCTGCTGGACTGGAGGATCCACACTGCAGACTGGAGAAACTCAAGTATGTAGAGGGTTTATGTCAATGTTTATATTCTGACTGTGTGTGTGTCCAGCGTGTGTGTGTGTCCAGCGTGTGTATGTCCAGCGTGTGTGTGTCCAGCGTGTGTGTGTCCAGTGTGTGTGTGTCCAGCGTGTGTGTGTGTGTCCAGCGTGTGTGTGTGTATCCAGTGTGTGTGTGTGTCCAGCGTGTGTGTGTGTCCAGTGTGTGTGTGTCCAGTGTGTGTGTGTGTCCAGCGTGTGTGTGTGTGTGTGTGTGTGTGTTAGTGTGTTCTGTGTGTGTGTGTGTGTTAGTGGTCTGTGTGTGTGTGTGTGTGTGTTAGTGGTCTGTGTGTGTGTTAGTGTTCTGTGTGTGTGTTAGTGTTCTGTGTGTGTTTGTGTGTTAGTGTTCTGTGTGTGTGTGTGTGTGTGTGTGTTAGTGTTCTGTGTGTGTGTGTTAGTGTTCTGTGTGTGTTAGTGTTCTGTGTGTGTGTGTGTGTGTTAGTGTTCTGTGTGTGTGTTTTAGTGTTCTGTGTGTGTTAGTGTTCTGTGTGTGTGTGTGTTAGTGTTCTGTGTGTGTGTGTGTGTGTGTGTTAGTGTTCTGTGTGTGTGTGTTAGTGTTCTGTGTGTGTGTGTGTGTGTGTGTGTGTGTGTGTGTGTGTGTGTGTGTGTGTGTGTGTGTGTGTGTGTTAGTGTTCTGTGTGTGTGTGTGTGTTAGTGTTCTGTGTGTGTGTGTGTGTTAGTGTTCTCTCTGTGTGTGTGTGTGTTAGTGTTCTCTGTGTGTGTGTGTGTGTTAGTGTTCTGTGTGTGTGTATGTTAGTGTTCTGTGTGTGTGTGTGTGTTAGTGTTCTGTGTGTGTCTGTCTGTCTGTGTGTGTGTGTGTGTGTGTGTGTGTGTTAGTGTTCTGTGTGTGTGTGTTAGTGTTCTGTGTGTGTGTGTGTGTGTTCTGTGTGTGTGTGTTTGTTTGTATTCTGTGTGTGTGTGTTAGTGTTCTGTGTGTGTGTGTGTGTGTGTGTTAGTGTTCTGTGTGTGTGTTAGTGTTCTGTGTGTGTGTTAGTGTTCTGTGTGTGTGTGTTAGTGTTATGTGTGTGTGTGTGTGTGTGTGTGTTAGTGTTCTGTGTGTGTGTGTGTGTGTGTTAGTGTTCTGTTTGTGTGTTAGTGTTCTGTGTGTGTTTGTGTCTGTGTGTGTGTGTGTTCTGCGTGTGTGTGTGTGTGTTAGTGTTCTGTGTGTGTGTGTGTGTCTGTGTGTGTTTGTGTCTGTGTGTGTGTGTTTGTGTCTGTGTGTGTGTGTGTGTATGTTAGTGTTCTGTGTGTGTGTGTGTTAGTGTTCTGTGTGTGTGTGTTAGTGTTCTGTGTGTGTGTGTGTGTGTGTGTGTGTGTGTTAGTGTTCTGTGTGTGTGTTAGTGTTCTGTGTGTGTGTTAGTGTTCTGTGTGTGTGTGTTAGTGTTATGTGTGTGTGTGTGTGTGTGTGTGTGTTAGTGTTATGTGTGTGTGTGTGTGTTAGTGTTCTGTTTGTGTGTGTTAGTGTTCTGTGTGTGTTTGTGTCTGTGTGTGTGTGTGTGTTGGGGGTGTGTGTGTGTGTGTGTGTGTTAGTGTTCTGTGTGTGTGTGTGTGTCTGTGTGTGTTTGTGTCTGTGTGTGTGTGTTTGTGTCTGTGTGTGTGTGTGTGTGTGTCTGTGTGTGTGTGTGTGTGTTAGTGTTCTGTGTGTGTGTGTGTGTTAGTGGTCTGTGTGTGTGTGTGTGTGTGTGTGTGTGTGTGTGTGTGTGTTTGTGTCTGTGTGTGTGTGTGTGTTAGTGTTCTGTGTGTGTGTGTGTGTGTGTGTGTGTGTGTGTGTGTGTGTTTGTGTCTGTGTGTGTGTGTGTGTGTGTGTGTTCTGTGTGTGTGTGTGTGTGTGTGTGTGTGTGTGTGTGTGTGTGTGTGTGTGTGTGTGTGTGTGTTAGTGTTCTGTGTGTGTGTGTGTGTGTGTGTGTGTGTGTGTGTGTGTGTGTGTGTGTGTGTGTGTGTGTCTGTGTGTGTGTGTGTGTGTGTGTGTGTGTGTGTGTGTGTTCTGTGTGTGTGTGTGTGTGTGTGTGTGTGTGTGTGTGTGTGTGTCTGTGTGTGTTTGTGTCTGTGTCTGTGTGTTTGTGTCTGTGTGTGTGTGTGTGTGTCTGTGTGTGTGTGTTAGTGTTCTGTGTGTGTGTGTGTGTTAGTGGTCTGTGTGTGTGTGTGTGTGTGTGTATGTGTTCTGTGTTTGTGTTAGTGTTGTGTGTGTTGTGTTTGTGTTTGTGTGTGTGTGTGTGTGTGTGTGTGTGAGTTCAGGTGTATCCCTCAATGACTGTCTGTTCTTCTGCTTACCGCTACAGTGTGGAACATGGTGGAGAGAACACAATGAAACCTGGGCTTAGAAAATGTGAGTGTTGACTGCTGTGAAGAATATGACTAAGAATAAGTCTTAATTCAAGTTAAGTCAAAGTCAAAGACCTCCATCATTACTTACTTGGTCATATTAAATATCAGCTGTAGTTCTACAGAAGCACAAATCAGGGACACCAACGTTTACAAAGAGTTGCTTTGACAGTGTGTGTGTGTGTGTGTGTGTGTGTGTAATTAATGGGAATAAGTGTGTTTTATATTACCATACAGTATAATATATGATCATTCAACAAGTCTCAAGTTACCTTAACTTCTCCTTTTGATACCTAGAAACATCTACATTAAATGAATTAGTGAAAAGTGAGTTAACATTCTAATGTGAATGATGATGATTTCTAATATTGTGTCTGGTTTCATCCATCAGATGTCTGTGATCTCACACTGGACCCAAACACAGTAAACAGACTCCTCTCTCTGTCTGAGGAGAACAGAAAGGTGACATGTAGGACAGAGGAGCAGCCGTATCCTGATCACCCAGAGAGATTTGAGGGCTGTGGACAGGTGTTGTGTAGAGAGGGTCTGACTGGGCGGTTACTGGGAGGTAGAGTGGAGTGGGAGGGCTGTTATAGGAGTGACATATAAAGGAATCAGCAGGAGAGGAGGGGGTGACTGTTGTCTTGGATTGAATGACAAGTCCTGGAATCTGTTCTGCTCTGACAACGGTTACAGAGCCTGTCACAATAATAACTCCACTACCATAGTCGTCCGCTCCTCCAGCCCCCACAGAGTAGGAGTGTATCTGGACTGGCCAGCCGGCACTCTGTCCTTCTATAGAGCCTCCTCTGACACACTGACCCACCTGTTCACATTCACCTCCACATTCACTGAGCCCCTCTATCCAGGGTTTGGGGTTTGGTTTGATGAAGACTCCTCAGTGTCCCTGAAATAATAACCTGACACACACACACACACTGGACACACACACACACACACACACACACACATACACACACACACAAACACCGGACAGACACACACACACACACACACACACAAACACCGGACAGACACTCACACACACACACACAGACACTGGACTGACACTCACACACACACACAAACACACACACACACACACACACACTGGACAGACACTCACACACTGGACTTACAAACATACTGGACTCACACACACACACTGGACACACACACACACACACACACACAAACATACTGGACTCACACACACACACACACAACGGGCACACACACACATACACACTGTACACACACCGGGCACACACACACAAACACACACACACACACACACACACATACTAACACAGACACACACACAGACACTGGACTCACAAACATACTGGACTCACACACACACACCGGGCACACACACACACACACACACACCGGGCACACACACACAATCACACACACACACACACTAAGACTCACACACAAGACATACACACACAGACACACATACACACAGACACAGACACACACACACACTGGACTCACAAACATACTGGACTCACACACACACACACACACACACTGGACACACACACACACACACACACACACACTGGACAGACACTCCCACACACATACACATACTGGACAAACACACACTGGACTCACACACACACACTAACACACACACACACACATTGGACACACACACACAAACACACACTGGACAGACACACACACTGACACACACACACTAGACACACACACACACACACACACACACTGGACACACACCGGGCACACACACACACACACAGACACACACACTGGACTCACAAACATACTGGACACACACCCAGAACAACATCAGTCTTTCCACCAGACTCCCATGAAGTTATAGTGTGACGTTATGAGTTGACGTTAAAGTAACATTCTCAGAACATACTGCACTTGTTTTATACTGTTTTAGATGGATCCTCTGTTTAAACATTTAAACTCTTACAATAACACCGTTAAAATACCAATGTGATCATTTGTTGTATGTCTTTTATGTTGAATAACAAATTGTACAATTATATCTGGACATACGCTCCATAGTTGTACAAGGATACAAGGATATATTGTACTTTTCATAATAAAACATACTGAAACAAGAAAAAACATGTTAATTGTGAAATGTCGTTATTGATTTTACATTTCCTCTGTCAGGTTGACGTTAACCTGCGACTGGTTGCATGAAACAAATATGAAATGAAATACAAATTAATTAAATATGTGAAATTGAATTAAACAATAATGTATGTTGATGCTAATATGATGTACAATAATCAGTTATGTTTCTATATGATAACAATAGCCTAATATATTCAATATGCCATAAACTATTTTTAACAGTTTCACTAATTCATTCTAATTAACTTAATCATTATGACACTATATATCTATCCCTCTCTCGGTCTGCTCTCTCTCTCTGCTCTCTCACTGCTCTCTGCTTCTCTGTTCTCTCTGCTCTCTCTCTCGTTCTCTCTGCTCTCTGCTTCTCTCTCTCTGATCTCTCTCTGATCTCTGTTCTCTCTGCTCTCTCTTTCTCTGCTCTCTCTCTCTCTGCTCTCTGTTCTCTCTGCTTCTTACTTTCTTTCTTGCTCTCTCTCAATTCAATTCAATTTGCTTTATTGGCATGACGTAACAATGTACATATTGCCAAAGCTTACTTGGGATATTTACAATATGAAAATAACAAGAATCAAAATTGTCAACAGGACAACAGTAACAACAATAACCAAGGGTCAAAATAACCACACATTGAACAATAACAGTAAGCATACAGTAGAGGACATGTGCAGGTTGATTGGTCTGTCAGACACTGTCCCTCATCTTATGGCAGGCAGCAATGTAGTGCGCTGCCAACCCACAGCTTTCTGCTTCCTCCCCCAACAGGATGGGTAGCCTATTCTCATCAGAGAGGTCTTTGAAACCTTGAATAAGGGTTTCAAATTTGGGGAAATGACACTCTAATTGTTTTATATTTTTGACATGTTGTCAGGAAATGCAGCTCTGTCTCAGGTTCTGCTGTGGTGCAGTGGTTGCACAGCCTTTCCTCTACAGGGAGCCAGGTTTTCCTGTGTCTACCCTTCTCAATGGCAAGGCTGTGCTCACTGAGCCTGTACTTTGTCAAGGTTTTCCTAAGGTTTTGATCAGTAACCATGGTCAAATAGTTTGCCACGGTGTACTGTCCATTTAGGGCCAGATAGCACTGCATTTTGCTTTGTGCTTGTGTTTCCCAATGAGAAATGTAGTTTTGTTTTGACTGTGATGTAATTTGTTTTATTCTGATTGATTGGATGTTCTGGTCCTGAGGCTTCATTGTGTTAGTAGAACAGGTTTGTGAACTCAGCCCCAGGACCAGCTGGATGAGGGGACTCTTTTCTTTGCTCAGCTCTTGGCATTGCAGGGCTTGGTAAAGATATGAGAGGCATTGCAGGGCTTGGTAATGATATGAGAGGCATTGCAGGGCTTGGTAATGACATGAGAGGCATTGCAGGGCTTGGTAATGATATGAGAGGCATTGCAGGGCTTGGTAATGACATGAGAGGCATTGCAGGGCTTGGTAGTGATATGAGAGGCATTGCAGGGCTTGGTAATGTTATGAGAGGCATTGCAGGGTATGGTAATGATATGAGAGGCATTGCAGGGCTTGGTAATGATATGAGAGGGGGTCACTGTATTTTAGATGTTTCCAAAACTTAATTGCTTTTTTTTGAGTTTTGATTATTAGTGGATATTGGCCTAATTCTCTCTCTCTTTTTTTTTTGCTCTCTCTCTCTCTGCTCTCTCTCTCTGCTCTCTCTCTGCTCTCTCTCTCTGCTCTCTCTCTGCTCTCTGCTCTCTCTCTGCTCTCTCTCTCTGCTCTCTACTCTCTCTCTCTACTCTCTGCTCTCTGCTCTCTCTCTGCTCTCTCTCTCTGCTCTCTACTCTCTCTCTACTCTCTACTCTCTGCTCTCTGCTCTCTCTCTCTGCTCTCTCTCTCTGCTCTCTGCTCTCTCTCTCTGCTATCTCTCTGCTCTCTCTCTGCTCTCTGCTCTCTCTCTCTGCTCTCTGCTCTCTTGCTCTCTGCTCTCTGATCTCTCTCTCTAGGCTTTCTGGTCTCTCTCTCTCTTCTCTCTCTGCTCTCTATCTCTGCTCTCTCTCTGCTCTCTTCTCTCTCTCTGCTCTCTTCTGCTCGACAAGCCTATGTTAACACAATGTGTTGTGATGATAGTTGGCCAAGCCTATGTTAACACAAATGTGTTGTGATGATAGTTGACCAAGCCTATGTTAACACAATGTATTGTGATGATAGTAGGCCAAGCCTATGTTAACACAATGTGTTGTGATGGTAGTTGGCCAAGCCTATGTTAACACAATGTATTGTGATGATAGTTGGCCAAGCCTATGTTAACACAATGTGTTGTGATGATAGTAGGCCAAGCCTATGTTAACACAATGTGTTGTGATGATAGTTGGCCAAGCCTATGTTAACACAATGTGTTGTGGTGATAGTTGGACAAGCCTATGTTAACACAATGTGTTGTGATGATAGTTGGCCAAGCCTATGTTAACACAATGTATTGTGATGATAGTTGGCCAAGCCTATGTTAACACAATGTATTGTGATGATAGTTGGCCAAGCCTATGTTAACACAATGTGTTGTGATGGTAGTTGGCCAAGCCTATGTTAACACAATGTGTTGTGATGATAGTTGGCCAAGCCTATGTTAACACAATGTATTGTGATTCTAGTTCCCTATTAGGCAGTATGTCTGTAAGGCTGCAGGAACGGGTGTGGTTGGAGGCGTGGCCAGCCAATGACGTTGACTACATCAATTCAAATGGTGGAAGCCATTAATGGCGCTGCTCAGGCTGATGTGGCCTTTTGGCCACTAGAGGCCTCTATCATTCTCTATGGGATTACTGTTTTCCATTGGATTCTTCCTATGTTCTTGGATTTGAACTTCCTTTTGAAGACTCAACGAGAGGTTCAGGTAGGACTAAAGGTTTCCATTCTCATGGTGCATTTTCTATTAGAGTGATTCCTCATGAAACGAGGGGAGTAAATACTTTTGGTATTTTCATGGAATTTATCCATGGAATGCTTGTTCGGAGGAAGGATTGTTGACAGATATTTGACATTTGTATCTTAAAGCATGTGTCACAAGTGTGACAGTGAGCCTCCATTGGTTCTCATGCATACGTCTGCCTTGCTAATTGACAGATTGATCTTGTAATTTCATTGGCTGACTGTCTCTGTGTTGTTTGCGGTGTGTCCGCCTGGGGAAGGTGCGGGGGGCGGGGCTGAACGTGTTACTTTATATTTTTACTCACTACTTGTCCTAAACTTTTATTCTCCCAACATGTTTGTTAGCTTGGCTTTGGAGCTACTCGACTGGTTCATCTTTGTTCTCTTGGCAGCACGAGTAGCACCATTGTGCAAAATGTCCTTCAAATTAAGAGTCCCCCATACTCTTTGACTCTTGGGATTGGACATTGGCTGGTGTAATAGTCTATAATATGAGACAGTCAAACAGTCATTTGTTTCAGGTTATAGTGTGTCTGATGCAGCTTTTATACATCATGTCCCTTCACAGTTATAGGTAGCCTAATCCTTCACTTGATTAAATATTCCTATTATCACAAACAATGAGGAATACCAATTAACATTTTAGACAGATAGACCTATACAACCTGATTCAACTAGTATAGTAACTAGTTGGCTAGTTGAATCACTAGATGTGCTGTCTTGTTAAAGGACAGATAGACCCTATACAACCTGATTCAACTAGTATAGTAACTAGTTGACTAGTTGAATCACTAGATGTGCTGTCTTGTTAAAGGACAGATAGACCCTATACAACCTGATTCAACTAGTATAGTAACTAGATGACTAGTTGAATCACTAGATGTGCTGTCTTGTTAAAGGACAGATAGACCCTATACAACCTGATTCAACTAGTATAGTAACTAGTTGACTAGTTGAATCACTAGATGTGCTGTCTTGTTAAAGGACAGATGAGACCTATACAACCTGATTCAACTAGTATAGTAACTAGTTGACTAGTTGAATCACTAGATGTGCTGTCTTGTTAAAGGACAGATAGACCTATACAACCTGATTCAACTAGTATAGTAACTAGTTGACTAGTTGAATCACTAGATGTGCTGTCTTGTTAAAGGACAGATAGACCCTATACAACCTGATTCAACTAGTATAGTAACTAGTTGACTAGTTGAATCACTAGATGTGCTGTCTTGTTAAAGGACAGATAGACCTATACAACCTGATTCAACTAGTATAGTGGTTGATGATTCGGTGACTAGTTAAATCAGGTGTGTTGTCTGAAGTTGAAGGGAGAGGAAGATGAGGAAGAAGAAGTGAACAGATGTGGATGTAGAGGAAGAGGAGGAAGGAGAAGAAGTAAACAGATGTGGATGTAGAGGAAGAGGAGGGAGGAGAAGAAGTAAACAGATGTGGATGTAGAGGAAGAGGAGGAAGGAGAAGAAGTAAACAGATGTGGATGTAGAGGTAGTAGTAGTTTCACTTGAATGGAATCACCCTCCAAATAGGAATTACAAGTGGGAATTAGAAAATGATGTTTCCAATCTTATTGGTTTAAGAATTGTTCCGACTTCAAAAGCACTAGAACACAATCATGTCGGAGTTACAACTTCCCATTTTCCCGTTTCCCACGTGAATGTGAAGCCAGCATAATACTGCATTCAAGTGCTAGTCGGTACTAGGAAACTCACATCATTGACTTGCTAACTGGTTGAACGCGGTACAGTATCCTAAGCATATAACATGATTGACATGACCGTAATTCATTATTTTACATGAACCTGTTTAACATGTAATAAATGCATTAGGAAGAAAATAGTGTAATTTAGGCTCCAGGAAATATGAAATGGGTTATGAAGAAAATCGTGTCCTGTCACACGTAAATGTGTGTCTTTTCTCAAATTCTGTTCAGCAAGTCTAAAACAGTACATATAGGCATACAGCCACACATTTTAAAACAGGGTTAAACAAAGACAACATTTCTGTATATTCAGAACGTTGAATTAGCCATAAAGAAGAACAAAAATTACATATAGACTATCGAACATAGAAATATGGATGGCTGAGGACTCTTTTTAAAAGGTTAAAGGTTAAACAGGTTTAAAACAGTTGTTTCAATGACACATCAAACACACACATACACACACCCCAACGGACCAATGTCTCTTGTGTAGATAGAGAGAGAGAGACGAACAGATCGGGGAGACAGACAGAGACAGAGATTTCATTAAAGTGACTAGTCTTCCATTATTAAAGTGGCCAGTGATTCCATGTCTATGTACATAGGGCAGCAGCCTCTAAGGTGAAGGGTTGAGTAACCGGCTGGTAGCCGACTAGTGATGTTTATTTCATCCTTTTAGAAACTTTTAAATGAACCACATGGATTCTAACTGGGGACTCAGCTAAAACTAGACAAATACACTTTCTTTTGTCTTTTTGGGACCAAATAAATTGATACCAACAGTGGTCAATTCCCAGCAAAAGCATGGGGCTCCAACTGTCAAGAGGAGAATAGGGGGAGTTTTCCCCTTGGAGAACCCAGAGTGCAACACTGAAGAAAAACATATTGGAGAAGAACAACAATCTCAATCTGAAGCTCTAAAGAAAAAAGAGGAATTGTGTAAATCAGGAACACCATTCTTCCTCCTGCCCCACCTATTGTCCCTGGAGGAATATTAGTTGGCATCTAATTGAAGAACATCCTGCTTTATAGATCCCAGCCTGACAAACTATTGTTTGGGCCTTTACTTTGAGCACTTGCCCTGGGCCTCCATTGAGTCTCCATGTGTCAAGCAGTACAGAGAAACACCCTCTAGATGACAGCAGAGGCCTGCTCTTGGTTCTACCCTGTCTAACCACCAGTTTAGTGACCTTGTTCCATCAATATGTCCATACTACTTCACAACCGATTTGAGGTCTTGACCAGCAATGTCCCATTGGGCTCAACCAAGCCGAGAGTGAGGTTCTTTGCCGGTGTGAGCCGGAAGCAGTGTCATTGGTCAGGTACATGAGCCAGAAGCAGTGTCATTGGTCAGGTACATGAGCCAGAAGCAGTGTCATTGGTCAGGTACATGAGCCGGAAGCAGTGTCATTGGTCAAGTACATGAGCCAGAAGCAGTGTCATTGGTCAGGTACATGAGCCAGAAGCAGTGTCATTGTATGAACTGCTACACAAAAGACCCACTAAAGGTATAGAACACTCCGTAATGTTCACAACCACATTTACTTTGACCTGGTGAAAAGTGGAAGATGCGGTCAAGAAACACTGGCATGTTTTATCATGGGACCCAGCTTTGCCGGCTGAATTTATAAATCCACCACTTATTGTGTAGAGGAGAGGTCACAATTTACCTGTTGAATTGGTTCATGCCAACTGCCAGCCACAATATAAAACCAGCCAGGCTCTTTTACGCCCTCTTCCAGATGGTAGCTATACATGCAGAGGATGCGCACAGTGCAACAATATGATGAAGTGGGAATATTTCTGCCACCCACATACAGGAAAACTGTTCCAAATAAATGACATTATTACGTGTTCCACCACCCATGTCATCTACATTATTACGTAATCCACAACCCATTGTATCTACATTATTACGTGCTTGACCACCCATTGTATCTACATTATTACGTGTTTCACCACCCATGTTATCTACATTATTACGTGCTCCACCACCCATGTTATCTACATTGTCACGTGCTCCACCACCCATGCTATCTACATTATTACGTGCTCCACCACCATTGTATCTACATTATTACGTGTTTCACCACCCATGTTATCACATTGTCACGTGCTCCACCACCCATGCTATCTACATTATTACGTGTTTCACCACCCATGTTATCTACATTGTCACGTGCTCCACCACCCATGTTATCTACATTATTACGTGCACCACCACCCATGTTAAATACATTATTACGTGCTACACCACCCATGTTATCTACATTATTACGTGTTCCACCACCCATGTTAAATACATTATTACGTGTTCCACCACCCATGTTGTCTACATTATTACGTGTTCCACCACCCATGTTGTCTACATTATTATGTGTTCCACCACCCATGTTGTCTACAATTTTACGTGCTCCACCACCCATGTTATCTACATCATTAATTGCTCCACCACCCATGTTATCTACATTATTACGTGCTCCACCACCCATGTTATCTACATGATTAAATGTCCATATGGGCTCTGCTATGTTGGTAAAACCTCTCGCTCTCTCAAACAGAGAATCAGTGAACAAGTTCAATCAGGAGAAAGGACAGGGATTATCCAGTCGCAGTACATTTTAATGACCTAAAACATGACATTTCTACCTTTAGATTTAGTGGCATAGAGAAAGTTAAGATATCAGACAGTGGAGGTGATACTAATAACACTCTGAGTAAAAGAGAAGGTTTTGGGATTTTCACCCTCCAGACATTATTTCCTAAAGGACTTAATGATGAAATGCCTACGTATGTTATGTTGTGAATTTGAACATGAATTATGTCCCTATTTCAGATTACTCTGATGTTTTTCGTACGATGTACCCAACGATTAATGAAGACTTGCTATGTCCTCATTGTGGTTTTACAGACGTGTTTAATACGTCTTATTTACACACTTTATTTGAATATTTATGAAATGCATATTGTTATATTTGGTAGCACTTCTATGTTTTCCCTTCGCCTCCAACCCCTTTCCATGCGTGGAACGGATGTGGGTGGGGCTAGGTCTACATAAGGGTGCTCATTTGAAAAAACTCCCAAAAGCTCTGAGGAAGGCCGTGAGGCCGATACGTAAAGCTTATTAAAGATCAGTGATACTATCAAGAGCAGTGTGCGGTTTCCTTTTTCATTCATCTTGTTCAACTGTTGCCGTGCACCTGCAGAAAGTATGCTCAGATGTGCGAGTGCCTTTTGAATTCTTAGACCTGATAGAATGGTAATGACATCTCCTCTCCCCTCTCAAGAAGCTAAGCTTCTTCTAGAAAAATGGAAGGATACAAGCCTCATGTAATTGTTAAACATACATTTAAACAAAGTCCATATTTCTGGTGCCTGACATTTCATCCATAGTAAACAACCTGTCTTTGTGTTGCTGAGGTTTAGACCTTTCTTATCTAAACACAGTCAATCTGGAACAGAACATGAAACATAACAACTACAATCACACACAAGCTTCATTACAGCAAATAGGACAATTATCACACTGGCACTATGCACACAGATAGGGGTCAGCATGACAAAGATGTCCACCCCATTGAGAACCCTTCCTACATCAGTGACAGACACCCCTCTCTGGGCACCTTGTACACACAGTAGGAACATCTGGGTCCACATCTGGGTCCTTATGCTTAGAATTCATCAGGGATGTAGTCAGGAATAGGGAACAGGTCATGGAAATCATTCAGTTTCCAAATCCTAATTAAAACCCAATTAAATATCCTCATCAGGGCTGTGCTGCCATCCTGTTAGAAGGTAACAGATAATTTTATTACAGTGGTTAAGATGGATTTTCAATGTGTTCCATGGTGTTATTCGCCCCCTAGTGGAGCTTTCTGGTACTTAGACTGTAAGGAAACAGGAAGAGACACGCAGAGAAGCAGCTAAAAACAACTCTACGATGCAGGTCTTTCAGTGCAGTCTTGTCACGCTTCAGCCTCGGGAAAATATTGGTTTGTAAGTTCGATTCAAGCATTTAGCTAGTGATGATAATCTTGTAATTGATAGAATTACTTACATATCAATGTTAGTTGGTTGCATTTACTCACACAAATTGCCTTGCCTTTCATGCATGCCGTCAGCTGTATTACTTTACTCGTGCGTCATGTAAACGAATTGTAAAACATACAATACTGAAGTTTTGTTACTGTTTCTAGTGTAATATGCTTTGTTATTGTACAGAGGTGGTTGCACATTATTGGAGTAATTAAATGAGTTAGCCAATTACCATATGAGTAACAATTAGCTATATGGTTTGGCATCATGCCAGGTACATGGTACCTTGAGTGCTTTGTATTTATGCAACTTCAACTTGAAAGATATAATGTACAGCTATAGTATGACGATTTGAATTGAATACTAAGGTATATTCTTTTCTGTATTTTGCAGTTTCACAACATAAACGTTTTCAATATATTCATTCAAGAAAAGTCAAGCTTTGGGAGTTTTATTGAAGACTGTTGTTAGCTATCTGTCTAGTTTTGCATGGGAACGCAATTCAAGGGCAGAATAAGGGCTATAATTACAGATCAGCATCTCAATGCATTCTGCATTCAATGGCATTTCTCTTCATGTTCTTCTTCAGATAGGTTCACAGTTCAAAGTGGATAGCCCATGATAATGTCCCAATTTCAATGTCTCACCAGAACCCCATCACAACTCATTATGTCTTGTCCATTTGCCAACCAGTATAGCAGCAACATGAGAAAAGTTTTGGAAGGGATCTCTCTCTCCATGCTCACTCCACGTGGACTTCTTTTTCACTCCTGAGAGAAAATCATTTGACAACTTCAACTGGATGCTGTACAGCGGTTGCTGGCTCAGACTCGGGTCTCTCCATAGAAGTGGTGCAGGACAGGGCCGTAGTGAACGCCATTTCTTCAGCCGGTTAGAGGGGGTTTTGAGGTCCACACCATTTGGTCAAATTAACCCTCCTATGCATCTAGATACCATCTCCACCATAACCTCAAGAAAGGACAAATCAGAACAACAATTCAGTTGATATGACAAATTATTACTACTACCCATATTCTACATGCAAATCTCTAAAACACATGTCAAAGAAACAATATCACATTCTGTTGAAACAATGTTTCAAATGAGCTCATACTCCCTTATCACACTGTCAACCCCATTGCAGTCATAGGATCAGTCACAGAGTCAGGACGTTATGCTGATCATCCAGCAGACCCAATCTGATGAGATTTATCAAGCCAGAACAGAACAAACAACGCAACAACACACTCCTTCATACATCACTCAATACATCCCTACATATCACTCAAGGTGTGTCAACTTCCGTCCCCCAAAAAACTCCCAGATCTTGACACATAATTCACCATAGTGACTAATGTGTAAAAACAACAACAGTACAAATCAATGGAAACACTACCCTTAATAACTCCATAGAACGTGTACCCATAACTTCATAGTAAAAACAGACCTTTAAATCATGATCCAATGTCTCTGGGCATTCCAGTGAGGGTGATCAAACCACACTAGAAAGTCAGGACCTGTTACTTTCTCTATTAGACCAATTATCTGAAAAACACTCAAACACGTCATACAATTCCTATCCCAGATTTACAGTAACTTTCCTCAGTACATTTTGATCTAAATAATTCACATGTTGAATTAAAACTCAGGAAAAAAATAAAACTTCAGAAAAGTCCATATGTTAGTGTGGCCCTTTAAGATACCTAGGCACTAACCCATATTTAGAACCAGTAAGTTGTGTGTGTGTGTGTGTGTGTGGCAAACCATATGGCAAAAACAAACAGAAATGTCCTTATGTAACCTGGTAACTCCTTTTTACCACTGAATCCCTCTACTCATCATTTAACCTTGTATTGAAACCTCAGCTTTCAAATGACTAAAATATCACATCATTAGAGTGATATAAAAAACACTAATAACATATTACCATTCACACCCAGTTAACCCTCATTAAGTTTACATCCATCCTCCTTATCAAAATGACTCTATATTTTTAATACCAACCTCTGCTTCACACTCATTAAACATCAATTATTTTAAGATGAACTTGTAATGCCCCAAGTGACAGAAATACATCAGCCAATTCTTAATCAATCCAAACAATTCAAATCCGAAATCCTTACTTTCCAATTGACTTACTTTCCTTTGTCACCTTCACTAGTCTACATCTCTTCCCTTAAACTCAGAAAGCCCTCAATAATAACAAATACATGTATTATAGTCAAAACAAACATAACTTCTACTTTTCACAGGGAGGGTTTTCCTGAGTCACATTGTTCTCGAAACCCCCAAATATGTTCTCTTGTTTCACCGGTTGTACTTTACCATTTAATAATTCCTTGAGACCCTAATCTACCACAATGTGGCGATGTTTGGAATACGAGCTTCTTCGTCTTTTCAGGCCAATAACAAATCCACTAACTTACATATTGTATCAACACAGAACCCCCAAATCTACACGCTTTAGCGACTGTTTAAATGCGACGTGAAACAAAGTGGGACTATTTGTTAACATTTCGTGTTATTGCCCATATATACTGCCAATTTAATATGGTCCGTAATATCCACTGTCCTTGATTCTCACAAGGATTACTCAACCCCAACCTCTGCTAAGGAGCAGGGTTGATCCAAACTCTCTGACCGCACAAAATATACTTTAATGATATACTTTCATAATATACTTTCATAATATACTTTAATAATTTTCTTGCCTCACTCCCAAGCTACCTGGCTGAAGTTGTCTATCTTGCTATCTAACGTGACTTCCAGACACAACCAAGAGAATCCATCTTCACTCTCCATTCTACTCACCTAGCAGAGCTGGTCAGGCTTTTCCATCTTTATTCAAAACATTGGTGACTAACTGTGCTGCCGGCAATAATTCATTACGTTATTTCCCTGACGTTTACTGACACCGGCCATATTCAACCATTTGTGAATTCATCAGTTATTCTGCGCTCTGGTACATCCAAACCATCAGTTATTCTGGGCTCTGGTACATCCAAACCATCAGTTATTCTGCACTCTGGTACATCCAAACCATCAGTTATTCTACGCTCTGGTAGATCCAAACCATCAGTTATTCTGCGCTCTGGTACATCCAAACCATCAGTTATTCTGCGCTCTGGTACATCTAAACCATCAGTTATTCTGGCCTCTGGTACATCCAAACCATCAGTTATTCTGCACTCTGGTACATCCAAACCATCAGTTATTCTGCACTCTGGTACATCCAAACCATCAGTTATTCTGCGCTCTGGTACATCCAAACCATCAGTTATTATGCGCTCTGGTACATCTAAACCATCAGTTATTCTGGGCTCTGGTACATCCAAACCATCAGTTATTCTGCGCTCTGGTACATCCAAACCATCAGTTATTCTGCACTCTGGTACATCCAAACCATCAGTTATTCTGCGCTCTGGTACATCCAAACCATCAGTTATTCTGGGCTCTGGTACATCCAAACCATCAGTTATTCTGCGCTCTGGTACATCCAAACCATCAGTTATTCTGCACGCTGGTACATCCAAACCATCAGTTATTCTGCGCTCTGGTACATCCAAACCATCAGTTATTCTGGGCTCTGGTACATCCAAACCATCAGTTATTCTGGGCTCTGGTACATCCAAACCATCAGTTATTCTGCGCTCTGGTACATCCAAACCAGTGCTCTGAAACCCGAACAAAATAGCCTGAGCGAATTGACCAAATAATGTCCATTTATAACACATTTAGTTCAACTAAGAATGACGTGAATAGTCAAGTCAACAAACACCGGGTAGTTGAATAGCATATAGTTAATATACTAACTCGATGCAATGATATACTATGAAGTACATCAAGATAGCGCAAGCAACACATTTTGTCATACTTAGTGAAAACAAATCGTGTATATATCTTCAGACCAATAAGCATACTACATACTGAAATGACTCCACAAATAGTCTGGTTAGTGCGATAACGCTGATTGAACTCTAACATCAATACGCTGGTGCATTGCGCTAATGATTCATATTGTATATCATCGTGCCAAGTCCCAACATCCCAGAATGTTCCCTATCTTCTCTATGGCTTTGCTTCAGCACCTCTAGGAATTGATTTCCACTCCTCTCTCCTCGCCGTTTTAATATTGGAATGAAACAGGCAGGGAGCGGGTCTCGAACCCTCGACCTTCTAGCCCGAAGTCCAGCCTGCTTTTTCTGCCCCAAAAGTCGATATCCGCCGTTTATAAAGCCAGGGTCGTTACAATATATTGATGAAAAACCCTACATTACGCGTTGTACTACGTTATAAGTTGTTAACTTCATGGGGAAAGGATTTATTCAGTAAATATAGCATCGCATCTCCTACTGCGAAAAACACATTTTCAGGCCTTAGGGGCAGTTTTCTCTAAATGTATTACCCTGACGGAAAACATCACATAAGCGTTTAGACATTCATATAATGCTTTTAACCTTTTCTCTATCAAATGATCCATAAAGACCCTACGTCCGTCTACGGATGGGTTGTTTAAGTTGCACCTTATTGTTTTCCAGAGCAGATTGATAAAGAGCAGAGAGAGAGAGCAGAGAGCAAAGCAGAGAGAGCAGATAGATAAAGAGCAGAGAGAGCAGAGAGCAAAGCAGAGAGAGCAGATAGATAAAGAGCAGAGAGAGCAGAGAGCAAAGCAGAGAGCAGATAGATAAAGAGCAGAGAGAGAGAGCAGAGAACAAAGCAGAGAGCAGATAGATAAAGAGCAGAGAGAGAGCAGAGAACAAAGCAGAGAGCAGATAGATAAAGAGCAGAGAGAGCAGAGAGAGCAGAGAGAGAGAAGCAGAAAGCAGAGAGAACAGACAGAGAGAGAGAGAGAGAGAGAGAGAGAGAGAGAGAGAGAGAGAGAGAGAGAGAGAGAGAGAGAGAGAGAGAGAGAGAGAGAGAGAGAGAGAGAGAGAGAGAGAGAGAGAGAGAGAGAGAGAGAGAGAGAGCAGATAGATAGAGAGAGAGAGACAGAGAAGCAGAGAGAAGAGAGAGAGAGAGAGAGAGAATTAGGCCAATTTCCACTAATAATAAAAACTCAAAAAAGAGCAATTTAAGTTTTGGAAACATCTAAAATACAGTGACCCCCTCTCATATCATTACCAAGCCCTGCAATGCCAAGAGCTGAGCAAATAAAAGAGTCCCCTCATCCAGCTGGTCCTGGGGCTGAGTTCACCAACCTGTTCTACTAACACACTGAAGCCTCAGGACCAGAACATCCAATCAATCAGAATAAACCAAATTACATCACAATTAAAACAAAACTACATTTCTCATTGGGAAACACAAGCACAAGCACAAAGCAAAATGCAGTGCTATCTGGCCCTAAATCAACAGTACACCGTGGCTAACTATTTGACCATGGTTACTGATCAAAACCTTAGAAAAACCTTGACAAAGTACAGGCTCAGTGAGCACAGCCTTGCCATTGAGAAGAGTAGACACAGGAAAACCTGGCTCCCTGTAGAGGAAAGGCTGTGCAACCACTGCACCACAGCAGAACCTGAGACAGAGCTGCAATTCCTGACAAAATGTCAAAAATATAAAACAATTAGAGTGTCATTTCCCCAAATTTGAAACCCTTATTCAAGGTTTCAAAGTCCTCTCTGATGAGAGTAGGCTACCCATCCTGTTGGGGGAGGAAGCAGAAAGCTGTGGGTTGGCAGCGCACTTTTTTGCTGCCTGCCATAAGATGAGGGACAGTGTCTGACAGACCAATCAACCTGCACATGTCCTCTACTGTATGCTTAGTGTTATTGTTCAATGTGTGGTTATTTTGACCCTTGGTTATTGTTGTTATTTTTGTTACTGTTGTCAATTTTGATTGTTATTATTTTCATATTGTAAATATCCCAAGTAAGCTTTGGCAATATGTACATTGTAACGTCATGCCAATAAAGCAAATTGAATTGAAAGAAGCAAATTGAATTGAGAAGCAGAGAGAGAGCAGGGATATAATATAGTGTCATAATTATTAAGTTAATTAGAATGAATTAGTGAAACTGTTAAAACAATAGTTTATGGCATATTGAATATATTAGGCTATTGTTATCATATAGAAACATAACTGATTATTGTACATCATATTAGCATCAACATACATTATTGATTAATTCAATTTCACATATTTAATTAATTTGTATTTCATTTCATATTTGTTTCATGCAACCAGTCGCAGGTTAACGTCAACCTGACAGAGGAAATGTAAAATCAATAACGACATTTCACAATTAACATGTTTTTTCTTGTTTCAGTATGTTTTATTATGAAAAGTACAATATATCCTTGTATCCTTGTACAACTATGGAGCGTATGTCCAGATATAATTGTACAATTTGTTATTCAACATAAAAGACATACAACAAATGATCACATTGGTATTTTAACGGTGTTATTGTAAGAGTTTAAATGTTTAAACAGAGGATCCATCTAAAACAGTATAAAACAAGTGCAGTATGTTCTGAGAATGTTACTTTAACGTCAACTCATAACGTCACACTATAACTTCATGGGAGTCTGGTGGAAAGACTGATGTTGTTCTGGGTGTGTGTGTCCAGTGTGTGTGTGTGTGTGTCCAGAGTGTGTGTGTGTCCAGTGTGTGTGTGTGTGTGTGTGTGTGTCCAGTTGGTGTGTGTGTGTGTCTGTGTGTCCAGTGTGTGTATGTGTGTGTGTGTGTGTCCAGTGTGTGTATGTGTGTGTGTGTGTGTCCAGTGTGTGTGTGTGTGTCCAGTGTGTGTGTGTCCAGTGTGTGTGTGTGTCAGGTTATTATTTCAAGGCCACTGAGGAGTCTTCATAAACCCACAACCCTGGATAGAGGGGCTCAGTGAATGTGGAGGTGAATGTGATCAGGTGGGTCAGTGTGTCAGAGGAGGCTCTATAGAAGGACAGAGTGCCGGCTGGCCAGTCCAGATACACTCCTACTCTGTGGGAGCTGGAGGAGGGGACGTCTATGGTAGTGCGATTATTATTGTGTCGTGCAGAGTAACTGTTGTCATCGCAGAACAGACTCCAGGACTTGTCATTGTATCCAAGACAACAGTCATCACCCCTTCCTCTCCTGCTGATTCCTTTATATGTCACTCCTATATCAGCCCCTCCCCCACTCCACTCTGCCTCCCAGTAACAGCGCCCAGTCAGACCCTCTCTACACAGCACCTGTGGCCAGTCCTCAAATCTCTCTGGGTGATCAGGATACGGCTGCTCCTCTCTCCTCCATGTCACCTTTCTGTTCTCCTCAGACAGAGAGAGGAGTCTGTTTATTGTGTTTGGGTCCAGTGTGAGATCACAGACATCTGATGGATGAAACCAGACACAATATTAGAAATCATCATCATTCACATTAGAATGTTAACTCACTTTTCACTAATTCATTTAATGTAGATGTTTCTAGGTATCAAAAGGAGAAGTTAAGGTAACTGGAGACTTGTTGAATGATCATATGTTATACTGTATGGTAATATAAAACACACTTATTCACATTAATTACACACACAAACACACACACACACCTGTATGCATCATGAACACAAACACACATTTCTAATGTAACACGCCACACACACACACACACACACACACAGTCAAAGCAACTCTTTGTAAACGTTGGTGTCCCTGATTTGTGCTTCTGTAGAACTACAGCTGATATTTAATATGACCAAGTAAGTAATGATGGTGGTCTTTGACTTTGACTTAACTTGAATTAAGACTTATTCTTAGTCATATTCTTCACAGCAGTCAACACTCACATTTTCTAAGCCCAGGTTTCATTGTGTTCTCTCCACCATGTTCCACACTGTAGCGGTAAGCAGAAGAACAGACAGTCATTGAGGGATACACCTGAACTCACACACACACACACACACACACACACACACACACACAAACACACACACACACAGCAAATAACTTTTTCCAAGTGGTGGTCAGAATGTTTGTCTTAACTAGCCTGATAAGTCCAACATGTCTGATATGAACATTGACATAAACCCTCTACATACTTGAGTTTCTCCAGTCTGCAGTGTGGATCCTCCAGTCCAGCAGAGAGCAGTCTGACTCCTGAGTCTCCTGGGTGATTGTAGCTCAGGTCCAGCTCTCTCAGGTGTGAGGTTTGACCTCAGAGCTGAGACCAGAGAAGCACAGCCTTCCTCTGTGACTAGACAGCCTGACAGCCTGCAAAGAGTCAAATCATATTAAAATCACACTGCTATTCTTTGGTGGTGAAAATAGTGGCAGTATATTTTTTCAACATATTCAGATATATCAGTGTCCTGAAACCTGCCATATTTATTCGGCAATGAATGAACATATCATTACTAGAAATTACAAATTATCAAAGTATTGCCTGCAGATAGAAAATATAAAGTACAAATATTTGAGTAGACTGACAAGACCAGTTTAAAAAGCAGTATCAGTCAAAAGACAGACAGTGAGGTATCAGATTTAGATTGTATTGAGTACACAGTCCACACCATATCTATTTTGACCGTGAAGCTAAGATTTTAAATGTGGCTCTATACTCCAACATTTTGGATTTCAGATAAAATGTTTCATATGAGGTGACAGTATATGATGTCACCTTTTATTTGAGGGTATTTTAATACATATCTGTTTCACCATTTAGAAATGAAAGCACTTTATGTATCTAGTCCCCCTATTTGAAGAAGTCATAAGTATTCTGACCAATTCACCTATATTGTATTAAAGTAGTCAAAAGTTTAGTATTTGGTCCCAAAATGCTGGAGCATAGCACCAAATGTAAAACTGTAAGCTTCACTGTCCAAACACATATGGTGTGGACTATGTGTGCCTGGTAAACACATGTGGATCTGGTGAACAGTTATCCCTTGTTGACCAACTACAGGAATACTGACCTCAGAGTCTCCAGTTTACAGTGGGGATTCCCCAGTCCAGCAGAGAGCAGCTTCACTCCTGAATCCTTCAGGTCATTGTTACTCAGGTCCAGCTCTCTCAGGTGTGAGGGGTTTGACCTCAGAGCTGAGACCAGAGAAGCACAGCCTTCATCTGTGACTCCACAGCCTGACAGCCTGACAAAGAGATCATCATGACTTCACAAACACACTGTTAATTTAACGAGTAGTGTAGAAGGACAATGGCAGATGCATTTGGTTTATTCTCTCAAACCACATATAGATTCATCTTCGTCTCCTAGAATTGTATGTTCATAATGTTATACTAATGTGAAAATCAATGCATTTATTCAATATGTTTTTCAATATAATATTATATACATATTATAATACATATTTTTCTCTAAACTGAATATTGCTTCCTGATGATTAGTTCTTAATGTCATTTTATGTACTCACAGAGCGGCTCTGGAGGCTTTGACCACTGGCAGCAGCCTCAGAAGACCTTCCTCTGATCTGGAGTATTTCTTCAGGTCAAACACATCCAGCTCCTTTTCTGAAGTCAGCAACACAAAGACCAGAGCTGACCACTGTGCAGGTGACAGGTCGGGTTTTGAGAGACTTCCTGAGCTCAGGAAGCTTTGGATCTCCTCCACTAGAGAATGGTCATTCAGTTCATTCAGACAGTGGAACAGATTGATGCACCTCTCTGGAGATGGATTCTCCCTGATCTTCTTCTTGATGTACTTGGCTGTTTCTTCATGGCTCTGTGAGCTGCTTCTTGTCTTTGTCAGTAGACCTCGTAAGTACTTCTGATTGGACTCCAGTGAGAGGCCCAGAAGGAAGCGGAGGAAAAGGTCCAGGTTTCCTGTCTCACTTTGTAAGGCTTTATCCACAGCACTCTTGTAGAAAGTAACTTCAGACTTGACGTTTGTTTGCAGTTTGTTCATTAGATTCTCATTGTTGTTGATGAATGAGAGGAACACATATACAGCAGCCAGAAACTCCTGAATGCTCAGATGAACAAAGCAGTATACCTTGTCCTGGTACAGCCCACATTCCTCTTTAAAGAGCTGTGTGCACAATCCTGAGTACACTGAGGCTTCATTGACATCAATACCAGCCTCTTTCAGGTCTCCTTCATAAAAAATCACATTGCCTTTCACAAGCTGTTGAAAAGCCAGTTTTCCCAGTGACAGAATGCTCTCTTTATTCCAGTTTGGACCTGTCTCTTCTTTCCCAAGATACTTTTCATTCTTCTGTTTGGTATGAAACACCACAAGGTGTGTGTACATCTCAGTCAGAGTCTTGGGCATCTCTTCTCTCTTATGTTCCAGCATGTGTTCAAGGACTATTGCAGAGATCCAACAGAAGACTGGAATGTGGCACATGATGTGGAGGCTCCTTGATGTCTTTATGTGTGAGATGATTCTGTTGGCCAGGTCCTCATCACTGAATCTCTTCCTGAAATACTCCTCCTTCTGTGGGTCATTGAACCCTCGTACCTCTGTCACCTGGTCAACACACCCTGGAGGGATCTTATTGGCTGCTGCAGGTCGGGTAGTTATCCAGAGGAGAGCAGAGGGAAGCAGATTTCCCTGATGAGATTTGTCAGCAGAACATCCACTGAGGCTGACCCAGTTATCTCCACAGCTGAATTTTCATCGGTCCAGAGGAAATTTCACCTTTGAAGATGATTTGCCCTTCACCGGTGAAGATGAACTGCCGGGGGGTGCCGTTTCAAGGACAATATTCCACATTTCAAGATAGCAGTTCTTTGAATATTATCGTTTAACGCATATGTGCGTAGTTGTTTTTTTCCTTTTTTCATTTTTGACAAAATCAGCCCTCCGGGAAGGTTCACAGTTTCACCGAAAAAAAAACCAGTTGCACAGAAAAAAAACACCAGTTGCACGGAAAAAAACACCAGTTGCACGGAAAAACCCCCCAGTTGCACGGAAATGAACACCAGTTGCACGGAGAAAAACACCAGTTGCACAGAAAAAAACACCAGTTGCACAGAAAAAAACACCAGTTGCACGGCTATTAACGTCATCTCATGAGGTGATTCACTTTGCGTTTCAACTATTTTCAAATTATAGGATGCCTATTTAAAACAACTTTTTAAACATTTCGAGATAGCAGTTTGTTCAGTTTGAGCGCATCAAAGACATTTGCAACTTTATTTTATTAATTTTCACATTTATATTTTTTTCAATATGGCTACAGTGTGATGCTGGGGTACATTTCTTGTTAAGGGTAAACCCCACACCCGGTTTCAGCCAACAGGGGGCGCAACCCCTCTAATAAATCTGAATGTTGATAGGCTGTTAATCTCATCTCATGAGATGATTCACTTTGCGTTTCAACTATTTTCAAATGATAGGATGCCTATTTAAAACAACTTTTTAAACATTTCGAGATAGCAGTTTGTTCAGTTTGAGCGCATCAAAGACATTTGCAACTTTATTTTATTAATTTTCACATTTATATATTTTTCAATATGGCTTCAGTGGGATGCTGGGGTCCATTTCTTGTTAAGGGTAAACCCCCCACCAGGGTTCAGCCAACAGGGGGCGCAGCCCCTCTATGAAAACGGAATGTTTATAAGCTGCTATCCTCATCTCATGAGATGATTCACTTTGTGTTTCAACTTTTTTCAAATGATAGGATGACTATTTAAAACAACTTTTTAAACAGTTTGAGATAGACTATGAAGTACAATTAGACACTATGATTAGAAACTATGGCAAACTATGATAATAAAGTTTGAACAACAATTATGCCATTTCTGTGTGAGTGATGATCTATTATTTTGATGATATTTATCTTTCTCTCAGTCTCTCTTTCTCTCTGTCTCTCTCTCTCTGTCTCTCTCTCTCTCTCTCTCTCTCTCTCTCTCTTTTTCTCTCAGGCTATGAAAAAAACCAAGAGACATGACATTAGCTCCTGAGTGTTGAACTTTTGCCCCCTCTATAGCCACACTGGTATTATATGACCATGATAATCCTATACGATCGCTGGAACATCTTGAATAACAATAAGGGGAACATGTACTCTCATAATGGTAATCCTTATAGTAGCCTAATGAGCTTTCATTGAAGGTGAGTTTGCTATGGTAATCTTAAAATTATGGGAGAGCGATAGCTCACTAAATATCTTACAGGTAGGCTTATTTTCACTCACTCAAAATGTAACAAGTTTACAGGCTCCAAGAGGATAGGCCATACAGACTCCATGTCACTCAACTTCCCCTCCCCTCACCAACAGCCATCAGCCCAGCCATTGTTTTTATTCATGCTGTTTATAAAGAATAGCTTCTGCACTCTTAGTGTCATAAAACCATACATTCAAATAAGGTCAATTTTTCCAAATTGTCTTGGTGTGTACAAAATAGCAAAACATGAAGTTTGCATAGATTACCCAACCAAGGTGCTGCCTAGGTCATTGTTCTCAGCTTGGAGGCTCATCAAGGGGCATTCACACCTCTGTGTCTGGGGGATATCTTCTAAAAATTATTTTGTATTAATTCACTTTGAAAACAAAATGTTGACAGGCTAGGAATAACATCTCCAAAGATGACTCTCTCAGCCTCTCAACGAATTCCGTCAGGGAATAAATTCTAATCTGCAGAGAAATTAAAGCCTTTCCAGTGGTTCCAGGTCCATAGCTGATTAATAATCAAGAAAATCCTTATAGTAGCCCGATGAGCTGTCATTGAAGGAAAGTTTTTAATGGTAATCATAAAAATACTGTACTTTTCTGTACATTCAAATGAGGTCAATATTTCCTAAAAGTCTTGGGGTGTATAAAAATCGCAAAACAGCTCCAAGGCATCCACAAATGGTCTCAGATTATAGGTCTAGTCTCACTGGAATAGGGAAAATGTGATACATCAGTGTGATCATGTGTTACATGTTCCTCCAGGAAGTGAGTGCAACTACTCACCGTTGGAGATACCTTGTTCATTTATAGATGTATTGTATTTCAGAGGAAACCAATGAGAACATGGAGGGTCCCCAGGTACTACAGAGAACAACTGAAGTCCTGTTTCTCAGCATCAAACAAAGGAAACAGAACCTCTACCGGCAGACAGGTTTGTTACATTTCAGGAATATTGAATTGCACACACTTCATTTCTCTTTCATTTCAAAAGCCATGCAATTGAACAAATAATTCCATTCTCCTTTTGTTTTGATGACAGATGGATGCAAGAAAAGACACCCTGTGCACAGGAAGATATTGGAAGAAAAGGCCAAATTGACAGCTGCCATAGAGGAGTACAACACCCTGGTACCAGATTCAGCAATACCATCTGCAGATGAGATCCTTTCCAGAACCTTCATGCATGGCCTTGGGAGCTGCATGGACAAAGTCACTAGTATGTTTGTGTGTCACAATAACTATGTTTCTGTTTTACTATCTGTGTTTGTTCAGTTGTGCAAACACAGACAGCACTGCCATTAAAGTTACACATCCACATTGCATTCTTATGAATGTACAGCTGACCTACTCACAAAGAAAATAGCTTTTGACCGGGTGATGCTCCTGAGACGGCTGAAGGAGGAAGAGTTAATTGTCCTGAAGGAAGTCAAGCAGCACTGGGAAAGCCTAAAGAGGGAATGGGAGAATGTGCTAGATCTGGCACTTGACCTAAGCAGGCCAAGTAGGGGAACTGTCATTAATATGTCCAATTGATGTTGGCGCCCTGTAGTTGCTAATGTATTTAAGGAATACTTCATTGTATTTACCCTACACATTACGGTTGTTGATGTTGGCGCCCTGTAGTTGCTAATGTATTTAAGGAATACTTCATTGTATTTACCCTACACATTATGGTTGTTGGTGTTGGCAATGGCAATTGAATCAGTGGGAAGCTGGGAGCAGAGGTCTCTTCTCCATGCTTCAGAGGAGAGTCAGCAGCCCCGGAAGACACCAGAACTCTGTCAAACTGATATACAGCAAAGCTGTGGGCCAAGACTCCTCCCTCCTAGAAAATAACTTTATAGAGGACCTCCTGGAAGAGGACCTAGATGACCTCTATGACAGCATCCACTACAGCTCTGATGACCAGGAATCTATCACACTGAAGGTGTTCATTTGGGTGGGTGCAGTTTGCACTGGGTGAAAAGTCATTCCATTTGTTTGGCATATGTGCTTTATCTGCCTTCCTAAGGAAAAATAGTTTGAAACATTTTATGGAAAATCAACTTTTATGTTTCTGCCTTGTTGACAATGTGATCATGTGGCCCAGATTTGAGAAGGGCGCTCGTCTGTTCCTGCTTTTGCCCGGTTACATGACCACGTCCAATGCACCCCGTTAAATGGCCCATCTGCAGTTTCTACATCCACAGGAACTCCCCTCACCTGGTTGTCTAGGTCTTAATTGAAAGGAAAAAACTAAAACCAGCAGACACTAGGCTCTCCATGGAATGAGATTGACACCACTGGACTATAGCCTGGAAACATGGTTTAAACTATGGTTACATTTCTCCAGCCCCATCCCTCTGCTTTTTACAGAACCATTGGCAGGGAGAACGATTTATTGTTTCACCTGGTGATTTCCAATTTAAACATTGTTAAACTGTAATGTGCTGTGCTTGTGTGTGCTTATTAGTTTAGTTAATAAAGAAACAAAAAGGTTATCCTTGTCTTCAAGTCATCATTTGCATCCTGATGGAGCTACATCAGTACATTAGTCTTGCGCTTTTAAGTCAACAGTTCCTTACGTATGTGTGAGATGTACAAATGCTTAACTAGTACTGAGTACTTTGACCAGTTACTTCTTTACTCTCAAGTAGTTTTCCAGAGGGCTACTTTACTTGTACTTGAGTACAAGAACTGACTCTCCCATCTGCTGCAAATGAAACAGGTTAGTTGAAATAGAATGTTGCCTAGAATCTACAGGCACTTGCAATTAATCATCAAAAGTATGAAGACAGAATGATTGAAGTGATTATTGTAGTATTTTATTATGCTGACCCAGTTATGACCCATGCCATCTTTTGGGGAGAATAATGCATAGCCCTTGTGTGTTAAGCTGCAAACTTGGAAATGCTCCTATTGACATGGGGATTGTCCCATCCTGAACAGGCCAGTTGCAAGTGACATCCTCTTAACGCTACTATTAGCAACACATTATTATTATTAAAATGAGATTTAAAAAATGCACTTATGCAGGCAGGTCTGACATAGTGGGAGAATTGTGAACATGCACGTACATGATGGCACAGCGTTTGGCCTCGTCTTTGGTTTGGTCGTTCGGTCAGAGTTTGTTTTGGTTATGTGCGTCTCAATGCCCGTGACGTAATAGACTATGTTTCTTAATTTTCTGATTACATTTTTAAACTATTCATAAATTAATATTGCACAATGTTACTTTCATTTGAATGTCGTAAACATTGTCGGATTCTATTAAATAATTGATGTAACAGATAAATTCTATTGTTACAGAAACCGAAAAAGTTGTGAACTACAAATGTGGCGCCAGTTTGTAGTTTTTTCCTAACCCTAACCAGTTTGTTCTTTATAAATATCTTCTTCAATGTCATTCTAATTGATGTGTAGAATGATATGTACATTCATCAGGACATACATAACGCTGTACTGCATCAGCACATGCCAATTCAATGTCTGAAGTAGCCTATGTACAAAACGTGCTGTAATTTCTAAACCGTTCACCAGATATGGATGAAAATACCCTCAAATTAAAGCTGACAGTCTGCACTTTAAGTGTAGAATTTCAGATACAAAGTGCTGGAGTACAGATCCAAAACAACAAACAATGTGTCACTGTTGCAATACTTCTGTAGCTCACTTTATATGAAGAAGATCTATATTCTCATGAAACTGATTGAGATCAAATGGTTGGCATGGTGATGCTCCATGAATGTTCCCATGGTAAATCATGGTGAATTTGGCCAACCATTTATGATGGACAGTGATACATGTGAAGGGAGAGTGAGGAATACATTTGTGCATAAAGTAGGTTAAACTGGAGAAACCCGGTCCTCGGCCTTGATCCAGTCATCGTCCCATTTCTTGCCACTGTAAGACAAGAAAGAAAACATAAAAATGAATGTCATGTTTTTAAGCAGAAATAGAAAATAAATCATTTAATATGTAATCGTGAGCAAGGGTTGCACCTATTCCTTTCAAAGGGTTTGATGATTTTTGGTTGCACCTCATCTCACGTTGGTCAAGCGCCTTCTTCTCCTCTGAAATATAACATTTCAACTACATAAAGTACCTTGCAAAAGTATTCATACCCCTTGGATTTCTTCACATTTTATTGCGTTACAACGTTGGATTGAAATTGATTTAATTTAGATTTGTTTGTCAACAAGCAAATCAAAATGGTGTACTCTAATGTCAAAGTGGAAGAAAATGTAGTTTGTTAAATAAAAGGTTTCATGTACTATAATTTTAATATACTTTAAGTGAATTTGTCCAAATACTTCTTCAAATTGGGGGACTATATAAATAGTGGTTTCATTTCTAAATTGTAAAAAGGTGACCTGTACTATCGTCTCATATGAAACATTTGACCTCAAATCCAAAATGCTGAAGTTTAGAGTCAAATTGTACATTTTAGCTTCACTGTCCACATACATATGGTGTTGAGTGTACAGTATATCCTCAATTCCTTCTAGGAGATGAGTTGAAGTAAACATACCATCCAGAGCATGGCTTCCACCTCCCTTTCTGCTCCTGACCCTTTATTACGCAACAAATAGAAATGTCTGTTTTATTTTAAAGCTGCACCATGCAGAAACCGCTCCGCAATGTCATGGTAGCTAATATCAGCTGTTTGAAGCTGAAGTAGAATGATGATCTGTAACTAACATTTCTATGTGAATTTGGTCGGGCCACCCAAATAGTTCCATATTGCCACTTTAACTACAAGGTCTATGCACTGCAAGTTAACTACAATTGGTGCTGCACTAGGATTAGCATGTCAATACAGTCCCAGGAATTTCAATGTTCTGCAGATTTACCTCCTTTGAAGTTCTATTGGCCAGAATCTGGAGAATAGGGAAAACCGTTTGCCCCGGATGCACTGGACACTCTGAAACAATAAATCCATGTATTTATTTAATCACCACCCACCAGAACATGAATAGTTAGCGGGCCAGTCATTTGCATTATTCAGTTTACATCTATGCCTAGCCTTAGACCACACTCTTAGAAATGGTTCTTTGGCTGTCACCATAGGATAACCCTTTTTGGTTCCATGTAGAACCCTTTAGCTTCCATGTATAACCCTTAAGACAAAGGGTTCTACATGGAACCCAATAGAGTTCTACCTGGAACCAAAAAGGGTTCTACCTAGAACCAAAAAGGGTTCTCCTTTGGGGACAGCTGAAAACCCCTTTGGAACCGTTTTTTCTAAGAGTGTACAGTATGCCTGCCTCCTGAAAAGTAGGGGACCATCAATCACTGGAATTCTTTAATTCATTTATTAAAACCATAATTGAAGTTATTGACATCATTAACATTTATGAATAACCAATATAAGTTAAATACTGATTTACCTTTTTGCATGTAGTCATATTTCCTCTTCCTTGGTCGGGGTTGGATGGGGTTGGATGGGGTTGGACGGGGTTGGATGGGGTTGGATGGGGTTGGATGGGGTTGTACGGGGTTGTACGGGGTTGGATGGGGTTGGACGGGGTTGGATGGGGTTGACTGTGTCATGCTCAGCGAGGTGGAGGGTTTTTTGAGGGTGACAGGACTTTCTCCCCGTCTTCTTTGGTTTGGTTTGGGTGTAGCTGGTCTCCTGGGTTGTGGGGGTTATCAGGGGTTCAACCTGGTTGAGGATAGTGTAGCTGGTCTCCTGGGTGGTGGGGGTTATCGGGGGTTCAACCTGGTTGAGGATAGTATAGCTGGTCTCCTGGGTTGTGGGGGTTATCAGGGGTTCAACCTGGTTGAGGATAGTGTAGCTGGTCTCCTGGGTGGTGGGGGATATCAGGGGTTCAACCTGGTTGAGGATAGTGTAGCTGGTCTCCTGGGTGGTGGGGGTTATCGGGGGTTCAACCTGGTTGAGGATAGTGTAGCTGGTCTCCTGGGTGGTGGGGGTTATCGGGGGTTCAACCTGGTTGAGGATGAGGGTGTAGCTGGTCTCCTGGTTTGTGGGGGATATCAGGGGTTCAACCTGGTTGAGGATAGTGTAGCTGGTCTCCTGGGTGGTGGGGGATATCGGGGTTCAACCTGGTTGAGGATAGTGTAGCTGGTCTCCTGGGTGGTGGGGGTTATCGGGGGTTCAACCTGGTTGAGGATGAGGGTGTAGCTGGTCTCCTGGTTTGTGGGGGATATCAGGGGTTCAACCTGGTTGAGGATAGTGTAGCTGGTCTCCTGGGTGGTGGGGGTTATTGGGGGTTCAACCTGGTTGAGGATGAGGGTGTAGCTGGTCTCCTGGGGGGTAACTGTATCAGACAGATCTTGGTCAGCAACAGGAGGAGGGTTGGAGGGTTGTAGTGTGGGGGCATGGGTGTTGATTGCCACTGTGAAATAGAACATATTAAGGAAATGGGACAGACAAGTGGACAGCAGTTGCCAGTTGGCAGAGGTGAGCATGTATATTTAAGCAATGTGGCCCTAGGAGGTGTGGTATATGGCAATATACCACGGCCAAGGGCTGTTCCTTTGTATGACACAATGCGGAGTGCCTGGACACAGCCCTTAGCCGTGGTATATTGGCCATATACCACAAACCCCCGAGGTGCCTTATTGCTATTATAAACTGTTTACCAACGTAATTAGAGCAGTAAAAATACATGTTTTGCCACACGGTCTGATATACCATGGCTTTCAGACAATCAGCATTCAGGGCTGGAACCACCCAGTTCAGAAATCAACTTCTACACAGGATATGTAAAAAGAATGTGTTGAAATGTTGCTTGGCTGAACTAACTGCTCTACTTTAATAGTAACAATATTTATACATGAAACATACAGCTCTACAATTGTAGAAACTAACAAACAATCACCAATCTGACTCAACAACAGCAGACTAAACAAAAGGAAGAAAAACATTCAACACAATTCTTTGGCGCAAAACATGTGTCCTTTGTCCTGATCTTGTCCACATTCTGATTGTGCCCACATTGTTAGAAACGCGTCTACACATGGTCTTATCCGTCCACCGTGTCCGCATTGTGAACAGATTTACTGGTCCCGCCTTGTATGCTAATTCTTTGACAGATATTCTTTCAAAATAATACTGATTTATTTTAAGACACACATATATTCCATAAGTCAATGGTGCCACCTGTCAATGATTTTAGAAGGCAGGATGATTTAAATGGTTTCACTGTCACCTCCAGATGTGGTCAGGAAGATCTGATCACAATGCTTCTTTTAGTCGTCTACACCAGTCTGAAAACGTGGACACAATCAGACTGTGGACCAGATCAGGACATATGATGCATGTTAGAACCAGGTGTAAACGGGGCTAAGAGGTTAGAAGGGCTCAAGGAAAGGGTGTGATGTGTGAGTGAGACAGCAGGTGAGTGAGACAGCAGGTGTTGTGCGTATGTGTGAGTGAGACAGCAGGTGAGTGAGACAGCAGGTGTTGTGCGTATGTGTGAGTGAGACAGCAGGTGAGTGAGACAGCAGGTGTTGTGCGTATGTGTGAGTGAGACAGCAGGTGGAGTGAGACAGCAGGTGTTGTGCGTATGTGTGGAGTGAGACAGCAGGTGAGTGAGACAGCAGGTGTTGTGCGTATGTGTGGAGTGAGACAGCAGGTGAGTGAGACAGCAGGTGTTGTGTGTATGTGTGAGTGAGACAGCAGGTGAGTGAGACAGCAGGTGTTGTGCGTATGTGTGTGTGAGACAGCAGGTGAGTGAGACAGCAGGTGTTGTGCGTATGCGTGAGTGAGACAGCAGGTGAGTGAGACAGCAGGTGTTGTGTGTATGTGTGAGTGAGACAGCAGGTGAGTGAGACAGCAGGTGTTGTGCGTATGTGTGAGTGAGACAGTAGGTGAGTGAGACAGCAGGTGTTGTGCGTATGTGTGAGTGTGAATGTGTGAAACAGGACAGGTGTGTGTGGGAATGGTGGAGGGGGAGGTAAGGGCAGGCCATGGTGAAGAGGTGGGTTTTTAGGCGGGACTGAAAGATGATGATGGACTCAGAGTCACGGATGGCTGGAGGGAGGGAGTTCCAGAGCCTAGGAGCAACCCTGTCAATGAAACTCTGGAGCTTGGACCTGGGGATGACAAGAGAGTTTGGCCAACTAAGGAGCTGACATCGAGTTCACATTAAACATCAAGCCCTGACCCTTCTCAAACCCATTAAAGAAGTGCTGTGTGTGTGTTTTGAAGGTGACATGGGTTTCAATCACTCAATCATATGGGTCAGATCTGATAATTGCCTCGCCTGCTAATAAAACTAAGCATGAGGCTTTAACATGCCACACTGTAACGTAATGTGTCATACTAAATGTTGACTACTATTGTAACCTAGATATAGGCTACCTGCCATAGCCTCAGGTTCATAGTGCAATGAGTGTCATACTAACTGTTGACTACTATTGTAACCTAGATGTCGGCTACCTGCCATAGCCTCAGGTGCATAGTGCAATGAGTGTCATACTAACTGTTGACTACTATTGTAACCTAGATGTCGGCTACCTGCCATAGCCTCAGGTGCATAGTGCAATGAGTGTCATACTAACTGTTGACTACTATTGTAACCTAGATATAGGCTACCTGCCATAGCCTCAGGTGCATAGTGCAATGAGTGTCATACTAACTGTTGACTACTATTGTAACCTAGATGTAGGCTACCTGCCATAGCCTCAGGTGCATAGTGCAATGAGTGTCGTTTAGTTGACATATGAAACACTACCTGGGCCAGTGGGATTTGGTTACTTATTTTAAGATACAATGTTTGAATAATCTCCTCCAGGTGGTTTGCATTTTTAAACTACAACCTGGTTTGGTTTTTGAAAAGACAAGACATGGGAAGAAAGCTGAATTAAAAGAGAAAAGGTTTCCACTTAAAACGAGGTCAGAGGATGGATCAAGAGATCTGTATCAAGAGGATGGAGAGAAAGAAAGAGAGACTAAAGGTGTCAGCCGTAGGTCTGAGTGGTCGGAATAGAAGGGTGGTAGGTGTGAAGAGGAGCTTCAAAGTAAACAGAACACAACAAGTTTAGAATTGTATTTCACCGCTGTATATGTACGATACTTATTGTAATAAACAGCTTTAACTGAGCATTAAGATGTACTTCATTTGTAAGTGGATTACACCACAAACCCTACAGGTGGTGTAGAAACATGTAAAGAATGTGAATGATGGATAACAAGATGACCATTGGATAGATCCACATTCACTGTGGATGGGAGCATTGCTGTCTGCTGCTCCCAATTCATCCATTGTTGGGAATAGTTTTCTCCACAAGATGTAAAACGGTCTTCAGAAAGGCTGTGCAAAGACAAGTTGAAGCAGCTCTATTAGACAGGGCTGTCAAACTCATTCCACAGAGGGCCGAGTGTCTGCGGGGGTTTTGGTTTTCATTTCAATCAACACCTGGACAACCTAACCAGGTGAGGGGACTTCCTTAGTCATGTGTGACCTTCATTTATCAATCAAGGGTGGAGCAAAACTCTGCAGACACTCGGACCTCCCATGGTAGGAGTTTGACACGTGGATTAAAGTAATTAACCACTCCAACTAGTTTAATCAGGTGTGTAGATGTTGCCCAGAACAAAACCCTGCGCCCACCATGAAACTCCATAGACTGTAGCCTAGCTCGCTAGCTAGACGAAACTGTTGAGTAGGCCTATAGCTACGATTTTCATTGAAAACCTTGACAGAACAGTGAAAATGCATAGTGGTTTGAGAAATGTCATAAAAAACTATAAATCAATCTCCATAACATGACATACTAGCGATTACAACCACATTGTTTAATTGCATACTTCACTTACCGGGAAAGAGAACGATCGCATGGGAGGACCGGGTACGTTCCATGCTGCCTTCTCTGTTGAAGTCATGATGCGCATTGGTGTTGTAGGTCAACATTAACAGATTTTGCACAGAATAAGAATATACATTCAGACTGCCTGGAGAAGTGTTGATTAGATTCATTTAATTTGATATTCTTATATAACCCGAACAACGCAGAACAACCAGAGAGACTGGACCGGGCCCAGCCTACTACCCCGCACCAGACCACCACCTCTACCAGACCAGAGAGACTGGACCGGGCCCAGCCTACTACCCCGCACCAGACCACCACCTCTACCAGACCAGAGAGACTGGACCAGGCCCAGCCTACTACCCTGCACCAGACCACCACCTCTACCAGACCAGAGAGACTGGACCGGGCCCAGCCTACTACCCCGCACCAGACCACCACCTCTACCAGACCAGAGAGACTGGACCGGGCCCAACCTACTACCCCGCACCAGACCAGAGAGGAAGCCCCCCGGCCCAGACCTGGCCCCCCTCCACTCCACAGGGCCCAACAGCAGGACCAGCGCAGCTAAGCGGAGGTCGTCAGAGGACAGGAGAACCCTGTAGGATTGAGTGAGATTAAACAGCTCCTCCAATACATCTGCACTAAACACACACACACACACAGACACACACACCTATTGTACTAAAATGTTCAATTAATAGGAATATTTATATATAAATGTTAGCGGTTACCCTGTTTATCTCACTCTTAACAACCTATTAGTTAGTAGTTACTGTATTTCTGACTGCTATTCTTTCTTTTTGCAACATGAAATCCCTATCAGTTAGCATGTGGAACATTCAGGGCCTAAACTCATCAACCTTTGGACTGAAGAGTTTAGCACTGGAGTTCAACACAAATCTTAAAGATGTTGACGTCATCATTCTGCAGGAGACATGGTGTAAGGCTGACATTGTCACTCACTGTCCCACAGGCTACAGAGAGGTAATTGTGCCATCACAGAAACACAGCTCTGTCAATAGAGGCAGAGACTCTGGAGGACTGATCATTTGGTACAAATCACAACTACAAAATGTAATTGATCCCCTCAAAATTGGTAAATATCACATTTGGTTAAAACTAAAAAAAGAACTTGTACTGACAGAAAAGATGTGTTCCTTTGCAATATATACCCCCTCAGAATCCCCATATTACTCAGAGGAGATCTCCCCCTCAGAATCCCCATATTACTCAGAGGAGATCTCCCCCCCTCAGAATCCCCATATTACTCAGAGGAGATCTCCCCCTCAGAATCCCCATATTACTCAGAGGAGATCTCCCTCAGAATCCCCATATTACTCAGAGGAGATCTCCCCCTCAGAATCTCCATATTACTCAGAGGAGATCTCCCCCTCAGAATCCCCATATTACTCAGAGGAGATCTCCCCCCTCAGAATCCCCATATTACTCAGAGGAGATCTCCCCCTCAGAATCCCCATATTACTCAGAGGAGATCTCCCTCAGAATCCCCATATTACTCAGAGGAGATCTCCCCCCCCTCAGAATCCCCATATTACTCAGAGGAGATATTCCCCCTCAGAATCTCCATATTACTCAGAGGAGATCTCCCCCTCAGAATCCCCATATTACTCAGAGGAGATCTCCCCCTCAGAATCTCCATATTACTCAGAGGAGATCTCCCCCTCAGAATCCCCATATTACTCAGAGGAGATCTCCCCCTCAGAATCTCCATATTACTCAGAGGAGATCTCCCCCTCAGAATCTCCATATTACTCAGAGGAGATCTCCCCCTCAGAATCTCCATATTACTCAGAGGAGATCTCCCCCTCAGAATCTCCATATTACTCAGAGGAGATCTCCCCCTCAGAATCTCCATATTACTCAGAGGAGATCTCCCCCTCAGAATCTCCATATTACTCAGAGGAGATCTCCCCCTCAGAATCCCCATATTACTCAGAGGAGATCTCCCCCTCAGAATCTCCATATTACTCAGAGGAGATATCCCCCTCAGAATCCCCATATTACTCAGAGGAGATCTCCCCTCAGAATCCCCATATTACTCAGAGGAGATCTCCCCCTCAGAATCTCCATATTACTCAGAGGAGATCTCCCCCTCAGAATCCCCATATTACTCAGAGGAGATCTCCCCCTCAGAATCTCCATATTACTCAGAGGAGATCTCCCCCTCAGAATCCCCATATTACTCAGAGGAGATCTCCCCCTCAGAATCCCCATATTACTCAGAGGAGATCTCCCTCAGAATCCCCATATTACTCAGAGGAGATCTCCCTCAGAATCCCCATATTACTCAGAGGAGATCTCCCCCTCAGAATCTCCATATTACTCAGAGGAGATCTCCCCCTCAGAATCTCCATATTACTCAGAGGAGATCTCCCCCTCAGAATCTCCATATTACTCAGAGGAGATCTCCCTCAGAATCCCCATATTACTCAGAGGAGATCTCCCCCTCAGAATCCCCATATTACTCAGAGGAGATCTCCCCCTCAGAATCTCCATATTACTCAGAGGAGATCTCCCCCTCAGAATCTCCATATTACTCAGAGGAGATCTCCCCCTCAGAATCCCCATATTACTCAGAGGAGATCTCCCCCAGAATCCCCATATTACTCAGAGGAGATCTCCCCCAGAATCTCCATATTACTCAGAGGAGATCTCCCCCTCAGAATCCCCATATTACTCAGAGGAGATCTCCCCCTCAGAATCCCCATATTACTCAGAGGAGATCTCCCCCTCAGAATCCCCATATTACTCAGAGGAGATCTCCCCCTCAGAATCCCCATATTACTCAGAGGAGATCTCCCCCTCAGAATCCCCATATTACTCAGAGGAGATCTCCCCCTCAGAATCCCCATATTACTCAGAGGAGATCTCCCCCTCAGAATCTCCATATTACTCAGAGGAGATCTCCCCCTCAGAATCCCCATATTACTCAGAGGAGATCTCCCCCTCAGAATCTCCATATTACTCAGAGGAGATCTCCCCCTCAGAATCCCCATATTACTCAGAGGAGATCTCCCCCTCAGAATCTCCATATTACTCAGAGGAGATCCCCCTCAGAATCCCCATATTACTCAGAGGAGATCTCCCCCTCAGAATCCCCATATAACTCAGAGGAGATCTCCCCCTCAGAATCCCCATATTACTCAGAGGAGATCTCCCCCTCAGAATCTCCATATTACTCAGAGGAGATCTCCCCTCAGAATCCCCATATTACTCAGAGGAGATCCCCCTCAGAATCCCCATATTACTCAGAGGAGATCTCCCTCAGAATCCCCATATTACTCAGAGGAGATCTCCCCCTCAGAATCCCCATATTACTCAGAGGAGATCTCCCCCTCAGAATCCCCATATTACTCAGAGGAGATCTCCCCCTCAGAATCCCCATATTACTCAGAGGAGATCTCCCCCTCAGAATCTCCATATTACTCAGAGGAGATCTCCCCCCCTCAGAATCCCCATATTACTCAGAGGAGATCTCCTCAGAATCCCCATATTACTCAGAGGAGATCTCCCCCTCAGAATCTCCATATTACTCAGAGGAGATCTCCCCCTCAGAATCCCCATATTACTCAGAGGAGATCTCCCCCTCAGAATCCCCATATTACTCAGAGGAGATCTCCCCCTCAGAATCTCCATATTACTCAGAGGAGATCTCCCTCAGAATCTCCATATTACTCAGAGGAGATCCCTCAGAATCCCCATATTACTCAGAGGAGATCTCCCCCTCAGAATCCCCATATTACTCAGAGGAGATCTCCCCCTCAGAATCCCCATATTACTCAGAGGAGATCTCCCCCTCAGAATCCCCATATTACTCAGAGGAGATCTCCCCCTCAGAATCTCCATATTACTCAGAGGAGATCTCCCCTCAGAATCCCCATATTACTCAGAGGAGATCTCCCCTCAGAATCCCCATATTACTCAGAGGAGATCCCCTTCAGAATCCCCATATTACTCAGAGGAGATCCCTCAGAATCCCCATATTACTCAGAGGAGATCTCCCCCCTCCTTGAGGAAGAGACGTGCCATTTCCAGGCCCAGGGAAATGTGCTCATCTGTGGGGACACGAATGCGCGCATAGGAACACTACCTGATCTAACGACCACACGAGGGGACAGCTTTATTACAGGCCATACTGTTTCTAACTGTCTTCATCTCCCCCATAGAAACAACAGTGACAGCACCGTCAACAAAATGGAAGGGATCTGTTGCAGCTCTGTAGAAGCCTGGGTCTGTACTTTGTCAATGGTAGGTTACGGGGGGACTCTTTGGGGAGATTCACCTGTTTCTCACCTCTTGGCCACAGTACAGTGGACTATATGATTACAGACATTGACCCTTTCTCTCTCAGCTCATTCACTGTCAAGCCACTAACACCTCTGTCTGATCACAGCCAAATGACGTTGTTCCTCAAAAGAACAGACATGGAAATAACCACACATTCACAGCCCAGTAAGCTGTACAACATCAGAGATTCATACAGATGGGCCCAAAACAGCACAGAAGAATACCAGAAAGCAACCTGTAACCAAAACATCCAAACACTCTTAGATAACTTTGTGGATACCACATTCACTCACAGTAAAGAAGGCATCAATCTAGCAGTAAAAAACATCAACTATGTATTCTGGCAAACGGCAAAAGAAGCACAATTGAAATTGATAAAAAACAAAACAAAAAAGACCACAGATGACAACTGGTTTGATGCAGATTGTAAAATTATAAGGAAAAAACTTAGAACACTATCAAACCAAAAGCACAGAGACCCAAATAATGGTGAATTACGCCTTCATTACTGTGAAACTTTAAAACTCTATAAATGTACACTCAGAACCAAAAAAAGCACAGTACAACAGCAAGCAGCTGACACTAATTGAGGAGTCCATAAACACAAACATCTTCTGGCAAAATTGGAAAAAACTAAAAAAAATCGAAACAAGAGGAATTAGCGATACAAAATGGTGACATATGGACAACCCGTTTTAAAACACTCTACAACACCGTTCAAATTGACAAAAACGCAGAACAACGACAAATTCATGAGAAGTTGAATGGATTAGAAAAAGCTATAAAGGACAATCAAAATCCATTGGACTCCCCAATTACTGACCAGGAGCTCTATAAGAAACTTCAGGCCCTCAAATATAGAAAATCATGAGGACCTGATGGCATCCTAAATGAGATGCTCAAACTCACTAGTGCAAAATTTCAATTGGCTATATTAAAGCTGTTTAATTTGATCCTGAGTGTAGGTTATTTCCCTGACATCTGGAATCAAGGACTCATAACCCCAATCTTTAAGAACGGAGACAAATTTGACCCTAACAATTACAGAGGCATTTGTGTGAACAGTAACCTGGGGAAGGTTTTCTGTAGTATTATAAATGTAAGAGTTCTAAACTTCCTTAATAAGCACAATGTCTTGAGTAAAAGCCAAATTGGATTTATACCAAAACATTGCACGACCGATCATATTTACATCCTACACACCCTGATAGATAAACATGTCCACCAAAATAATACCAAAATATAGGCTTGCTTTATCGACTTCCAAAAAGCATTTGATTCTATTTGGCATACAGGACTGTTCTACAAAGTTATTGAAAGTGGTGTAGGGGGTAAAACATATGACATAATTAAATCAATGTGTACTGGCAATACGTGCGTCATTAAAATTGGCAAGAAAAGAACAGAATTCTTTACCCAGGGGCGGGGCCTTCGCCAGGGTTGCAATCTGAGCCCTGCACTCTTCAATATTTACATCAACGAATTGGCCACTATTCTAGGAGAATCCTCTGCCCCTGGTGTTAGTCTCCACAATTCAGAGGTTAAATGCCTGCTCTTCGCAGATGACCTATGCCTGCTGTCACCCACAGCACATGGCCTACAGCAGAGCCTGGACCTGCTAGAGCAGTACTGCCAGACCTGGGCCCTGGCAGTAAACCCCAAAAAGACTAAAATAATGATTTTTCAGAGAAGATCCAGATCTCAGGGAATTAGACCAAAGTTCTCAATTGGTACAAAATATATAGAGTACTGCACACACTACAACTACTTAGGTTTAAAAATAAGCTCAACTGGACACCTTAATGAGGCAGTGAATGAACTGAGAGAAAAAGCACGCAGGGCATTCTACGCAATTAAAAAACAAATTCAAATTGAAATACCTATTAAAATTTGGCTAAAACTAATTTAATGTGTCATTGAACCAATTGCACTTTATGGCAGCGAGGTGTGGGGTCCACTTGCAAAACGAGATTTCACCAAATGGGACAAACACCCCATTGAAACCCTGCATGCTGAGTTCTGTAAGATTCTCCTACACGTCCAGAGGAAAACTACAAACAATGCATGCAGGGCAGAATTAGGCCAATATCCACTAATAATAAAAACTCAAAAAAGAGCAATTAAGTTTTGGAAACATCTAAAATACAGTGACCCCCTCTCATATCATTACCAAGCCCTGCAATGCCAAGAGCTGAGCAAAGAAAAGAGTCCCCTCATCCAGCTGGTCCTGGGGCTGAGTTCACAAACCTGTTCTACTAACACACTGAAGCCTCAGGACCAGAACATCCAATCAATCAGAATAAAACAAAGTACATCACAATCAAAACAAAACTACATTTCTCATTGGGAAACACAAGCACAAGCACAAAGCAAAATGCAGTCCTATCTGGCCCTAAATCAACAGTACACCGTGGCAAACTATTTGACCATGGTTACTAATCAAAACCTTAGAAAAACCTTGACAAAGTACAGGCTCAGTGAGCACAGCCTTGCCATTGAGAAGGGTCGACACAGGAAAACCTGGCTCCCTGTAGAGGAAAGGCTGTGCAACCACTGCACCACAGCAGAACCTTAGACAGAGCTGCAATTCCTGACAAAATGTCAAAAATATAAAACAATTAGAGACTGTCATTTCCCCAAATTTGAAACCCTTATTCAAGGTTTCAAAGACCTCTCTGATGAGAATAGGCTACCCATCCTGTTGGGGGAGGAAGCAGAAAGCTGTGGGTTGGCAGCGCACTACATTGCTGCCTGCCATAAGATGAGGGACAGTGTCTGACAGACCAATCAACCTGCACATGTCCTCTACTGTATGCTTAGTGTTATTGTTCAATGTGGGGTTATTTTGACCCTTGGTTATTGTTGTTACTGTTGTCCTGTTGACATATTTGATAGTTCTTATTTTCATATTGTATATATCAAAAGTAAGCTTTGGCAATATGTACATTGTTACGTCATGCCAATAAAGCAAATTGAATTGAAATTGAGAGAGCAGAGAGAGAGAGCAGATTAGAAATTAGTGAAACTGTTAAAACAATAGTTTTTGGCATATTGAATATATTAGGCTATTGTTATCATATAGAAACATAACTGATTATTGTACATCATATTAGCATCAACATACATTATTGTTTAATTCAATTTCACATATTTAATTAATTTGTATTTCATTCATATTTGTTTCATGCAACAGTCGCAGGTTGACGTCAACCTGACAGAGGAAATGTAAAATCAATAACGACATTTCACAATTAACATGTTTTTTCTTGTTTCAGTATGTTTTATTATGAAAAGTACAATATATCCTTGTATCCTTGTACAACTGTGGAGCGTATGTCCATATATAATTGTACAATTTGTTATTCAACATAAAAGACGTACAACAAATGATCACATTGGTATTTTAACGGTGTTATTGTAAGAGTTTAAATGTTTAAACAGAGGATCCATCTAAAACAGTATAAAACAAGTGCAGTATGTTCTGAGAATGTTACTTTAACGTCAACTCATAACGTCACACTATAACTTCATGGGAGTCTGGTGGAAAGACTGATGTTGTTCTGGGTGTGTGTGTGTGTGTGTCTAGTGTGTGTGTGTCTGTGTCCAGTGTGTGCGTGTGTGTGTGTGTGAGTGTCTCTCCTGTGTGTGTGTGTGTTTGTGTGTGTGTGTCCAGTGTGTGTGTGTCTAGTGTGTGTGTGTCTGTGTCCAGTGTGTGTGTGTGTG